>JANKKI010000031.1:4847500-5064770 GCA_025175665.1 Cinchona pubescens | reverse complement strand
ATCTTCCGAATAATTCTCTTAAGATTCTTGTTGCATTTGCTTATTGCCCCAATTGTTGGACGTCAAACCTCTCAGTTTAAATTCGATGCTTAATCTTGAATCTTATACAAAGGCCATGTACCATGTCATTGTTCAGATTCTTGGCATTGTCGGTAACCAATGTATCCGGGATCTCAAAGCGACAAATGATGTTCTTTGATCTTTAAGCTCATTTCAGGCTTAAACTTCCTTGGCTTCTGCTTTACAATCCAGCCATTTAGGATCGGTGGGGAGTTTGTGAACCACTACATCTGTTGAAATACCAGGCATATCATCATAAGACCAGGCAAAGACGTCATGGAACAAAATCAAAATTCTATCATCTCTTTCTTACGCCCTCTAGTCAAGTGTATACCGATTTTAACCTCTTACGTCCGTGTCTGTCCCAATGTTTACCGTTCTGTTTCTTCCAAGTTAGGCTTTGGTTTTCCTCGTGTCGCCCGAATTCATTTTCAATATCACTCGTCCTCATCACGCTCGAGGCCTTTTTGATTTTGTTCCATGACGTCTCTCATGTTACGGTAGTATCCACTTGATCAAAAGCATTGATTTTGGGCCATCTGGGAGAAAATAAAGTATGAAATGAAAGAAAACAAAATGAGCTAAAACATCTTAAAGAAAAAAGTTCTCTTTAATCAAAAGATTTGTACAAGTGATCCTAGAGAACATAAACTTGACATTCATTGGCCATCCTATAAAAATCAATTGTCTTCAGAATTCACCTCCAAAATAGATCAATAAGATGAATGATACACATCTAGATGCATCATGTCTAGTTGTGCAGTAGGTATGATCTCAGCAAATGGCAGCTCAGTGTCATCCTTACCAATGAATGTCAAGTTTATGTTCTCTAGGATCACTTGTACAAATCTTCGATTCTGTCTCTTTTACACATCTAGATGTGTATCAAGAGACAGCATGACGGCTTTTACCTCAAAGGGTTAAATTCATTTACGAGCTTAAGCTGATTACTGTGTTTGCCGAAGACGACCACGCCATAATCCCAATCAAGGCTGTCTCACGATAACCCATTTTGATGTAACTATCCTCTGCCTGTCTCTTATACACATCTAGATGTGTATAAGAGACAGGGCTTCATCCCCTTTAGAGTTTTTTTTGCTTTCAGGGTTCCTGGGGAAGGAACCACGTTTTATGATATACGAGGAGCAAATGATGAAGATACGAGACCATCTAAAAGAGCTCGCCGATATAGGAGATGAAGCTGAATTAATGCCACCACCACCTCCTGTTCATTTGCTCCCTCTTGAATATTCTTTTTCACGATCAATCTTAGAAAGTCCTCCACATCTTTGTCCAGTACGCCTTAGGGGCTGCATAGGTTTTTACCTTTTTGGATTGTCCGACCTCAAAACCATTGTCATTTGTGATTTGGTGATCTCGTGTGAACACTTCTCCTCGGCCCGGTTTTCCACCGACTATCAGTGAGGGTTGGTAATTCCACGGCAGCGCATGTGTGCTCTCAATTGCAATTGTGTTGGTAGTTCAATCACAACGGGATCTTGGGGTTCTACCTCAGCTTGCACTCATTGATGAAAGACGGCTAATAGCTGTGTGTCATGGCCAATAAAATCAACGGAGATTATATTTTACAACAGATGTCAAGCCCAGACAGCCTAAAGTCTGCTAGCTCTTCGACACATATAGAATACAGGACCTTATACACATCTAGATGTGTATCAAGAGACAGCCTAACGCGCTAAAATGTGTGAATCTTACCGCCTCCAAGTGAACACAGCATAACACATGTCTCATTTATTGCATGTCCTATTTTTGTGGGTCTTTATTGTTTGAGGTTGTGGTCTTGGAGTATAATAGGGGGGCTGTGGATTAGGCACGGGCACTTGTACTTGTGTTTGGTATACGGGTTGAGGATAGTATTGAGGTGGTAGTGGAGGTGGTGCATAAAAGGGTTGTGGGTTAGGTCTTTGATATTGATGAAAATTGCGTGGTGGTTGGCGGTTGGGTTGGTTGAAAATACAGGGAGTTTCGGTATACTTTAAGCTTCTTGCTCAGGGGTTTCTTATCAACAGACTTTTGATCCCCTTCATGGATACTATCTGAAGTTTATGAGGCCGATGATGTGCAATTTTGATATCACACCTGACCCTATTTCTACACAATCTGAGAGCTGGGCAAATACCCTCATTGCTATCAGGGTCACTTGTCGGATTCCCGACAAATTGCGTAACATTTTAAGGTGAGCTACCGGATCCCCAGTGCCATTGTACTTTGGAAATTCTGGGATTTTAAATTTTGGCGGCAATTGCACCTCGGGGAATAGACATAGATCTTGGTAGTCGATAGCTCCAAATTTATCTGTCCCCTGTTGCTGCTTCATGAAACTATCCTGTACCGCTCCATCTTTTTCAATAGGGCATCATTGACAGTCGGTACATTTATCTGATTCATCTAGGGCATCATATGATCTTAGTATACATGATGTATAAGTTGATGCTAATGATGTGTCTACCAGCGACCATCATAGATTCCATCTGTTGCGCAACTCGCCAACTCGGGTTTGATCCCCACTGGTCCCTTCCACATCTTTTGTTTGTACGGTGCTCTGCTTGTCTTCAAATCGGAGCTTATGTGCACGCGAGAGTCTCTTATACACAACTAGATGTGTATAAGAGACAGGAGCTACACCTCGGGAGAGGAATCTCTCATAATGCTGTCAAGAATACACATGTCTCTTATACACATCTAGAGACAGTGCTCATATAGCTTAAACGGGGAACCACGAAAGCAAAAAAACTCTAAAGGTGAAGCCCGATTGAAGACATTGGATAAGGTGGGAATCTGTCTGAATTTGCAAGGCATAACACCTGTCTCTTATACACATCGAAGCTTGCTACGTGTGGTCAGCCAGCCCATTGTGCATTAGGCGTCCCAAATCATTGGCCATCTCGGTGCATGCCTCTTTCGGTTGTATTCCTACTCTCGAATACGGGATTACTGTTCTTGAAGTCTTTTGTAATCTTGCTGTGCTTATCTAGAGCTATCTTCGTTCCCACTCCTAGCAAATAGGACACTTTGGTCGCCTTTCCAATTACTCGAGCGGAACTCATCGCATGAAATACATGTTAGCGCCACGTCATCGATGACGTGGCATTTAAAAAAAATTTTGTGATGATTGGTGCTTTATTTTAATGCTTATTGGCCTCATTAGGATATTTATGCCTTCTCTTATTTGGACCACAATAAGGTGAATCTATTCTTTCGGCCTAGATGATGGCTGTAGTTAGCCACGGTAGCCCTACATAAGTGGGGTTAGCCTACATGCACACAAGGGATAATAAAACTTTGAAACATGTTGGGAAGGGTCTCCTATTGGGCTTGACAACCATCTAGATGTGTATAAGAGACATACACATCTATGATGTGTATAAGAGACCAGATTTAATCTCACATATATCTTGACTGGGTTAGTGGGCAGTGTGCTGGCACTGTCTCTTATACACATCTAGATGTGTATAAGAGACAGGGTAAGACCCACCCATTTATCTGGCTTGTAATAGTAAATAGTCTACACGCCTCGTGTCTAGTGTCTTAAACAAGGTCCACACAGTTACGCTATGGTTTAAGCTATATGAGCATGAGGCTAGGCTTACTAATGCAATCTAGATAGGCTTGGTTCCCGAACTTAGGACTTTGGGCCCAAAATAAAATCCGTCAATTCCAATGGGCCTTACGTCGGTGGTTGGGTGATCGCCACGAATACCGTTACGTGCACATTGTGTCACGACCGCATATCTGGGTAGATCATCTTAATTCCTACGGGGAATGTGGGAGCACCCACAAAAATAGGACATGCAATAAATGAGACATGTGTTATCTTTGTGTTCACTTGGAGCGGTAAGATTCACACATTTTAGCGCGTTTGGCTCTAAAGGTTTGATGCACCCCAACACCCCAAAAATTTCCCCAAATTAACCACAAATAGGTATAACATCTAGATGTGTATAAGAGACAGGTCTACTACCACCTTTGAAATACGTTAAAACAAGTGTAAATTAATTGAAAAGAACAGATAAAGTAACATATAGCATATGGCACGCAAGCGAGGTATAGAGCGGTAACATAGCACACAAAAATGGGTAAAAATTAGCGATTTATAATGAGCAGGGTAAAATTGAGAAACGCGTTAAAATCGTGCGCCGGATTCTCAAAGTCCCGGTGGAGTCGCCATCTTCATCGCGCCCCTTTCTGCAGCGCTCCAGGCCGCGGTCTGGTGTGCCGGTGGGACCGACACCGCTCGCCAAGAGACAGACATTCAGCGAATTAGGTGATTGCATGCTGGAACATTTAAGACAGCAATTTACAAACTGTAAATTACCTACTTACTATTACAAATAAAATGAATCACCTATTTACTATACATAGGCCTTCAATCGACTATGATGTGTATAAAAGAAGAGCTAAATAGGAATACAAGACTATATCTATCAAGGTGTGATGGTGTATAAGAGACAAAAAATACATCAAAATTTAAAAAAGAAAATAAACCCTAGTTAGATTGACTCCTGGTCCACGTAACTCAAGAAAATGAGTTCGGGAATCCTGTTGTAAAATGGGAAGGTTTGGGATTGATTTGATTTCCTCGGCCCACTTTACCCTTGGATGGTTGCGTGATTTTATCGCGTTCCCTTTTCAATTTTAGTATTCATTATTGCCGACTTTGTAGCGTGTGCTTTGAGATAGTTTAAAAGTATCTAGATGTGTATATGAGACAGCCAGAAACAAAAATAAATGGTAAAGATACATCTTGCCTTTACTGTCTTTTAACTCCCAAGGGGCAAAATAGTCATTTATCATGCACGCCGGAGTTTATTTCTAGCCCAATTTTATATTATTGATACAATTATTAAGTCCTAGGCTAAATTGAATTTTATTCAAATATTTAACTTCTAGTTGTTCAACTAATCCAAAATTTGAGGGCAAAAGAGTAAATTCACCTAATTTAACAAATAAGATAAGGCATAAATATTATAATGAGACCAATAAACATTAAAATAAAGCACCAATCATCACAAAATCAATTAATAAAAAATGTGCAAAGATCAAAGTATATTTACAATTAAACACTCATAAGGGCAAAACAGTAAGCTTCTCAATTGGATAATCAATACATATGTAAAATGGGCAAGTCTATAAACTCCGGCGTGCATGATCTGTCTCTTATACACATCTAGATGTGTATAAGAGACAGGGGCTGAAGAAGAAAAAAATAAAAAATAAACAAGAATATTAAAGAAAATTCCTAAGGGCCTAAATTAAATTAAATTAGTCATCCTTATTGCCACAAATGCGAAGTATGAAATCGGAGGCCAAAAGCAAATAAAATTTTTCTGAAATTTTAGATTTTTAAATGCCACGTCATCGATGACGTGGCGCAATCTGGTGGTGCCACGTCATCGAAGACGTGGCGCAATATGGCTGGTTCCACGTCACCGATGACGTGGCGCAATCTGGTGGCGCCACGTCACACGATGACGTGGCGTAAGTTGCCACGTCATCGATGACGTGGCACCAAGTGGGCCTATCATAAGGGCCTAAATGTAATTTAAGAAAAAAAGGGCTAAACTAAAAAGAAAACTGAAATATGGGAGTAAAATGGAAAAATTTTCTAACCTTTCTTTTTTTGTGCAGATTTTTATGGGCTACTTTCAGCCTTTTTCACCACGATTTTGACCCAGAATGTGAATGATTTTGCTTCGGGTTTGAAAAGAAAAGTTGTAGCTTCAATGACATCGGTATACAACTTTTATTCTTTGAAGGAGTATTCTTTGGGCTGTCTCTTATACACATCTAGATGTGTATAAGAGACAGTTGAAACCCAAAGCACTTGAAATTTCTGGAAAGATGGCCAATGATTTGGGATCCTTTTTCTACCACGTTTTTGACCCTACAAATGGACGATATTTCTCTTTATTTCAAAAGATAAGTTGTAGTAAGAGTACCTTCTTAGAACTTTTAGTTCTTTGAGTTTAGTCTAATTCCTCTTCCATCACTTCTAATGCTTTAAGGGAAGTTGGTTGTCCACGTTTTATCTTTACTTAGAATTTTCTGGAAAATCCTCTGGACCAACAGATTTTTCTACCACATCCCGAACATAATCAATGGAAGATTTTGCTTTGGGTTTCAAAATAGTCTCTTATACACATCTAGATGTGTACAACTTTTGTTCTTTGAGTTTAGTCTAATTCTCTCTGATCGTATGGAATTTTGGCTCAAAGTGCGCTATTTTGGCGATTTCTTTTGCTTAAGAAAATTTTTCAGAAAATTTTTCTCTCCATTTAGACTGATTTTTGTGCTTTTAACGAATTGGATTGAGTGTAAAAATGGTCAAAGACCATTCCTTGTCATGTGGGAGTATGGCCATCTTAAATTTTTGGTGAAAAATGGGTGAAAACGAGAGAAAACGTGGCCAAAACAAACTTGTCATTGTTGTTCGGCGCGCGTGAACGATGCTCTTGTTCTGAATTTTTTTTTTATAAAATTTTAAACCGGTTAATTGTCTCTTAATAATTTAATTAATAATTAATTAATTAATTAATTTTTTTTTTTTAAATCTAAAAATTCAATAATATTAGAACTTATTCTTAGTATTTCAAAAACATAAAATGCATAAGAATAATTAAACATCACAACATAAATTAAGAAGGAATTAAAGGGTAAATTAAAAGAAAATCAAAGTGCAGGTTAAAAAAACATTGAAAAGCAAAAATTAAAAGAAAATTGAGAGATAAATTAAAAGGAAAATAGGGGACAACTTAAGGGACAAAAATGTCAGGTGTCTACAGGCACAAGTATGCTTTTTTATACAAGATTTCGTCAATAAGTGTGTCTCTTAACACATGTCTCATTGATCTTTCTAGCCTATCTCAAAGCACACGTATGCATGAGGGCATATGCGGCAATCATGAATTTATTATGCCTGTCTCTTATACACATCTAGATGTGTATAAGAGACAGTCTCAGAGAAGTCTCTGCTTGAATCCGAATCTGATGGCGTAAGTGAGATAGTCCCTTCGGAGATTGGATTATTATCCTGCCTCGGCTCAGACTCACGAAACTCCGTCAACATGAAGCTCCCATGGAAGATCTTCTCTTTAATTGGACCCGGGCTAAATCTACCGTGATGAGGTCAATCTTCTCGATGCCACAGTTTTCTGCAATAAAAACTGCCAAAGCCTGAGCTTTGATTGCGGTCCGAGGCCTAAATTCTATGTCAAACTCAAACAGCTCTACAGACCACTTTAGTATTCGGCTTGAAGCATCTGGTTTGCTCAAAATATTTTTCAAATGATGGTATAAGAGAAAGCTATTATGGTGACCTCGATAATGAATAGGGCCTTAGTTTCGATCTAAAAATATTTTGAGAGAAATTGCCTTTTCAATAGGGGTATAGTTTCTTTTGGACCTTGAAGCACTTTTCTTACAAAATATACAGACATTGGTTGCATTGCTCATCCGCCTTAAAAGAATCGAGCTAACCGGTTCGGCAATCGAGATAACAGGTATAGTGATTCACCTTTTTGTGGAGATGCGAGCTTCGGTAAGGTGCCCAAGTATTCTTTAAACTCTTCAAAGACTTTAGAAGCCTATTCGGTTCATTGAAAGTCCTCAGTCCTTTTTATGACCCGGAAGAATGGCAGGCCCCTTTCTGCTGATTTGGATGCCATTCTATCGGTGAGTCTCTGAACCTCCTTCACCGAGGTGGGAGTATTCATATTAATTATGGCTTGCACCTTTCGAACATCCGGCAAAGGTCTAGAAGGTACATGGAACTAGTAACTTATCTTTTGAAATAAAAAGAAATATCGTCCATTTGTAGGGTCAAAAACGTGGTAAAAAAAGGATGTTGGTCCAGAGGATTTTCCAGAAAAATTTTTAAGTCTGGAAAATTTTCTAGACTAGCATAGAGATAGCCTTATGATTTCAAGCGATGGAAGAGGAACTGTCACAAACTCATCAACAAGCAAAAAATTACCGATGGGACAATTAGACAATTATATCCAACTAGAAAGAGCTCCATTTGTCTGGCCACATGTCTCTTATACACATCTAGATGTGTATAAGAGACAGGTAGAATGTAAAATTTAACAAATGACATTTTTTACTGTATCGATCCGGGGGTACGGATAACTGTCTTTGGACATGCTTTATTAAGATCGGAAAATTTTGGCACACTCGCCAAGAAGAATCTAGTTTTGTTACAAGGACTGGATTACAAAGTCGGTGAGATATAATACTTCTCTAATTAATCGGCCTGTCTCTTATACACATCTAGATGTGTATAAGAGACAGCTAAACTCTGGGAGGGTAGCACATCTTGATTTTTGATCGGGAGGCTCGGATCCGTGACACCTCCTCTTTGAACCTCCGTCCCGGGCAGGACTGTCTCTTATTATACATTTAGATGTGTATAAGAGACAGCTACTTAAATACCCGTAAATTTTGAGAACTCAAATTTACACAAAAAATAAGGTAAAATTTTAGCCTTTTCACCAAACCATCCCAGGTGGATGAGGCATCGAAAGTTTCCAAGTAAGCCTTGTCGGCCATGGACATCGCTTGCGATTGGGATCGCAAGGACATCATGTAACAGACTCGGGCCTCCTTGGCGCCAATGACTGTTCCCTCAACATGAACTTTATCCCAATATGGAACACAGAGGGAAGGATCCTGTAGGTGTATTACGTGGGTCGGTCCAGAATCATATATGCACATCATTTTTGAGTCTCCGATAAAGCCAACCAATGGGGTCTTGAAAGGTTTTATCAAAGAATTGTCCATATGTATTTTAACCCAAGCTTCCCAAAGATTATGTCCGCCAAACTTCCGGTGTCGACGAACACACGGTGCATTCGTATCCACCATATTTACGTGAATTACCATGGGATCATTGTGTGGCATTCGGCTGAGAACGGGATCCTCAGGTATCCGAGGGTAATAAATGTTTAAGTCGCTTTCCGATCCTCGCCCGCAGGAATGATACTGCTGAGGCTAGAAAGATCAAATACAGAGCTGCCAAGTATACCCTTATTGACGAAATCTTGTATAAAAAAGCATATCACCCCAAGTCTCTTATACAGGATGTGGACAGAGACAGAGACCGGGCAAAGTACTGCACTTTTCATGGTCAATCGACCCCCACGAACAAGGAGCCATCCTGATACCGACTTTACACCTCTCAATGCAACCATCCTGATACCGACTTTATTCCAAGTACAACAAGGCTGCCTCTTATACAGCCACCTAGTCTCTGTATACACATCTAAGGAACCTTCGCAAAGGTGTGGCCTGGAATAGCTCAACCTATCAGCTCTTATCACTTTTTTGATGATGAAGGGTTCGACAGTCTTGAGGACTTTTTCTCTTTGTGTATCGTAAAGTTCTCTTTTTGTCCTGTTCGACTCCTCATCCCTTATGAACTCCGATGCTCTTTCGAGAAGTTCAGAATAGGATCGGCTTCCTTTTAGCCAGCTCAATTTGAAGTTGCCTGGTTTGATATCACCATCAAAGTATTGACTTAATGAATTCATCAACGTTTTCATTTATTTGGACCACCTCATCATTGAAGCTGTCCAAAAATTTACTAAGTGATTCCTCAGACCTTTGCCGGATGTTCATGAGGTGCGAGGTATTTTTTTGCAATATTGATTTACTCTTGAAGTGACCCAGGAAAGACTTCACCAAGTTGTGGAAAGTGGCGATTGAGTTCGTCGGCAACTCCTGGAACCATTTTCGTGCTGGACCTTGAAGAGTTGCTGCGAACAACTTGCATCGGGTCGCGTCACTGTAGCCATACAGGCTGGTGATTGCCACCACGTGTTGCAAGTGATCGTGCGGTCGACTCCCTTGTAGCGATCGGGTCCGGCAACTTGAATTGCGTTGGAAGAGGTTCAAGCTTGCGAGATCGTGAATGGATCTCTATCAATCTCTGTAGTAGCGAATTGATGTCTCTTAGAGACACATCTAGATGTGTATAAGAGACAGAACATGGATATACACATCTAGATGTGTATAAGAGACAGGAGTCATACTCATCAACAAGCAAAAAATTACCATCGATTGCTCATTCGAGCTTGACTTTGTTAGTTTATGACGTAGATCGATTGGGCTCATGGCATCAACCGGCTCTTTGCCGTCGTCAGGGTGAGGTCACGCTTCGTTCGGCTTGTGGAGTGGGTTCGGCGCTCGGACAGAGTTTTGCTCTCAGCTGCTTCCACGAATGCTCTGGAAAGACTCGAAATGGTCGACAATGTACTTGAGACATCGTTTTGCTTTTGTTGAGCCTCGGTTGGTGTACCAACGTTTTTAGTTCGTCAGATGCACCACGAGGTGCACTGATTGCTCGTCTCGCGTCGATTGTGATTCGGCGTGTTCCACGGTTCTTCATCCTCCTTCACAGACACAAACAATTCGAGAAAATTGAGAATTGATTGAAAGTGATGGAAATCATCGCTTTCCACATGACGGCGCCAATTGATGAAGTTGGAATTAGATTCTAGGATGAGAGAGAAGTGGAAAGTTGAGTGTCAGAAGTGTATTTGATTACCTGAGTCTCGATCCCTTTTTTAGTAGCACCCAAGCCCCTTATTTATAGAATTACATAATGAGGCATAAGGCTATCTCTATGCTAGTCTAGTTGAAACTGAATTGTATAATTGTCCTTAATGAAATTCTATATAGATCCTGGCAGAGGTGTTAAGGACAAGATGTTAAAAGTCTCTAATAGACATCATCATAATCCATACATGTTTGCTTATTTCTATCATTTTTTGTTTAATTACTTAAATTTTACTAGCAAACTCTGTTATCTTAGAATGGATGAGGCGATTTATCTAAATTCAATGTTAATAATATTCCTCAATGTTCCCATCTGATAATTCTATTAACAAATATACAATTTTATTGATATTTTATATTATAAAAAATAGTGGTCATTGACCGTACAACTAGTTTATGTAATACAACCCTTCATACCTTTGGATATTCGTTGGCAAGTAGCTATGACCTCTGATTGTTCAGGTGAATAAAAATGAAAAAGGGCAGTTTGCCCAGTTGGGCTGATGGCCAATAATGTGAGGCAAGGGCAAGAGATCATGGGCGGAAGCCCAAATATTTAATTTGTCTGTGGAACCTTATTATGTGCGAGGTAAAAGCGCCCAAAATAGAAATAAATCCAATAAAAAGTCAAAATTTCTATACAATGTTTAATTAAGATAATGATTTATACACGCCATACTATTTTTTTTTTTTTTTGGTGAAAAGGCTAAAATTTTACCTTATTTTTTGTGTAAATTTGAGTTCTCAAAATTTACGGGTATTTAAGTAGTGGCATCTAATTAAAAAAAATAAGAACAAAGAGAAGTGTATGAATAGAAAGTTGAAGTGTATAATGTACTTATATTTCACGAAAGAAATTTCATAAATTTCAAAGTATGGCATTATATTGCCTTTAAATTGCGAGGAATTTCAAGAAAGTATATAAATTTATTAGTGCAGTCCCCGTGTTTGGGTGTGGCACTGAAGGCTTGTTCTCAGTAATTTTTTAATTTTTTTAAAAAAAATTGAAAAATTACCTTTTTAATAGAATTTGTGGATAAAAATTGAGATATATTTTTATTTTTCATACTTAAATAAGCTAAAATCTGTTTTTAAAAATAACTTTGCACCTACATTTTTTTAAACTTTTTTTTTCCAATTTTTAAAAAACAATTTATACATTTCATAACCAGTTGAAAACAAGGTTAAGAATTCATTAAGTCAATAATTTGATGCAACAGTGTCTCTTATACAATTTAAATGTGTATCAGAGACAGTCTGAGTGCATGCTGTGGGTTTGAGGATGCAGAATTCATATATATTTATGCAAATCAAATGGTAGATAACTCCAGGGGAGGATCATATTTATTATAAATGAAAACAATAATGTATAATATCTTATGAACCCATGAATACAAATGTTAAATACATATCAAAATCAAATTGGAAGAAAAAAACAAAATGCATCCATCAAACAGTCGAACACAATCAAATCAAAGAACTAAAAAAGACGTCAAAGCAATAGCCAAGGACGCGAAGAAGCCAAAGGCAGCATAATGGGAGGCTGAGTTGAAGGGAGCCGGCGCCCCATTGGGTCCTCCAACCGGAGAAACTACGGCATCTGATGGAGATTGGGCTATGCTGGGGTAGGGTGCGGAGCTATAAGTGGTGACACTGAATGCTAACTTTTCAAGAAGTCGCAATAATCGAGAATATGTGGACGTGAAGAAATGTTCGCCAACTGAAGTTAATGTGATCCTGGCTGGGCTGGTGGTTATTAGACTGATGGGGTTATTCTGGTATCACAGCTCTGATAGGCTGACTTGGTCACCTTTGCTACATCTTGAGTTCCATTTTCAAAGTTGAAAACTGCATTAATTGAGAAAAAGATTTATAATTAGTGTTTAATAATAGTACAATTAATCCAAACTTTTTAATTTTGTGGTTGTAATTGTATACTGTTGAAGTATATTTGACTTGCATGAATAAAACTTAAAGGATTACTTGCGCTAGATAACCTACAAGTTATTTGATGTGATTAGGGGTTGGAAATTTTGGTTTAATTATGATTCTTATTCCAAGGAGTAAATGTATCTTGACTTTGGAAAATTAGAGTCTTCTAGAAGTTATTAAAGTTCATCTCTAGTTATATTCATGGAATTAGTGTTACACTGAAAATATGGTGTAACTACTATTGTGTACTCATAATTTAATTTGAGTTGATGTGACCAAATTGTGGAGGATAAATTTGATAGAAGTAGTAGGTCTTAAACGTAATAGTTTTTAAAGTTACGTACATGATGATTGTAAATAAATAGTGATGAGATGTTAATTAAACGAGTTTTTATTTAATTTACTGCATAAGTATTAGAAAAGAATTCTGCTTATGCATAAAATTTAGAGATGAGAAAGGATGTGAATATATAGGAAGCATTTGAGTAATAAAAGTGATTAAAACAATATCAAATATTATTTGTGAAAATTCCAAACGGTGATCTTCCTATATTTCTAAATTTAATAAGATGATTTGGAAATTTGTTTGAATAAAAAATTTTCAACTCAACCAACATATTAGTAGTTGACTATGTTTTTGCAAGAAAGGTTAAGAGTCAAAAATAACAAGTACCTAGAATGTCTCCCACGGCGAAAACCTTGTTATAAGCCCAAGTCTCATAAGCAATCGGACCACCAGGAGGCACAAGCCACCCAAGTTCATCTCCAACAATATAGGTGACTGGTGTTCTTGGAGTTGAAGGAACAGGACTAGCTCTCGGAGCGAGAGGGGCCGGACTAGCACTTGGTCCAGAAGATCCACCAGTCACGTTGATGGCCAACTTTTGCCCTAAGAAACAGTGCGTATCCAAGGTGCTTATGAAATAGTATTCTCCGGCAGAGGTAAGAGTGTATCTTACTGGACCAGTTGTCTGAAGTGATAAAGGGTTTGTTGAGTTGCATGTATCAAATGCTTCCTTTGTAACTCTAGCAACATCTTGTACTCCGGTGTTGAAATTGAACACTGCATTTATACAAAACATAATATCACCAACCCATCAAAAATTAGTATATTTATCATGCATGCATATATAATTGACCCCGAACAAAAATTTTTACACTAACGGGTATAGATCAGGGAAGCCTTCAAGGGACAAGCGGGTGTAGGCAGCCGCTTCCAAGATTCTAAAATTAGACCTTTTACTTTTAAAAATTTCAAATATTCATTTGTATGCTTATAAAAATTACATTTTGTCCCCTAATAATTTTGAAAATAAAAATAAAAATTAACCCGTATGAATATGCACACTTATTTTAAGTTTTTTTTACCCTCTCGAGATATATTCCTAAAACATATATATGCAATTCATGTACTCAATATAAAGATCGGTATAATAATATGAGATGGTTTTTTTACACGGGCAAGAGAAATAGTAGAACACTTACCAAGAGTGTCACCCACAATAAAAGTCTTGTCATAAGCCCAAGTCTCATAAGCAATTTGACACAGGAGGGACAATAGTAAGAGACATATACTCCAACAGTATAGGTGACTGGTGCTCTTGGAGCTGGAGTAACCGGGGCAGGAGGACTACCACTTGGCCCAGCTGAAGATCCACCAGTCACGTTGATGGCCAACTTTTGCCCCAAGAAACAGTGCTTATCAAAGGTGCTTATGAAATAGTATTCTCCTGCAGAGCTAAGAGTATAATTTGCTGGACCAGTTGTCTGAAGTGATAAAGGGTTTGCTGAATCGCATGCATCAAATGCTTCCCTTGTAACTCTAGCAACATCTTGCTCTCCCGTCTTGAAATTGATGTACACTGCACATATAATTATCATTAACCGTTAAAAATCATGTATTGCACGCTGATATAACTTGATACTTCCTCAGTTTCAATTATATTGTTACAATTCACTTTTTTCTATCAACATTTAAATGAGTTTTCAAAACTCAATTTTTTTGCGGCTTAGATTGAATAAGAGACAGATATTGTACGTAATGCAACATGCGTGCAGGGATTAAATGCAGTATTTCTATTTAGTGAGATTAACGTTTAGTTTGTTTGTTTGTTTAAATTTCCTTAGTAGTTAAAATTTGAAGTTTCTCTATAATAATATTTGATTTAAGTTTTGCTTTTATTGAAGGAATTTCGTCAAAAACCCAATAAATATACATATGAATTATTCATTACAAAATACTATAGTTTTATTTGATCAGAAAAATTTAGCTGTGACAAAATAAAAAAAACAGAAAAGTATATAATTTATCCTAACCTAAACTTTAAATTAAATAATCACAAACGAAAAAAAAAAATTATTGAATTTGGTCAGTATATTATTACGTACGAAGTATGTCTCCAACGGAGAAGATTTGCAAGTCGGCCCAGGTGGAATAAGCAATTGGACCTCCAGGAGGTACTATCCATCCCAAGGTGTCGCCGACCACAAGAACTTTCTGGGCGTCGATGCTGTATAAAGATGCTGCTATTGTTATAGCAACCACAATAGCAGATATGGCCAAGTTATTTCTCATGTTTAATTTGGTTCAATAAGTAACTTGATTGGGAATTCGACTGTGGAGGCCTTTGAGCTAATTAGATAGATACTGAACATGTGAGATAATTCAGCTTTTATTTATAGAGAATTGGAGATATGCTCGGCTAATTGACCTCCAATAACTAATTAAAGAAAATATGCCCCCAATTAGAAGCTAATACTTTTTCTAGTTTTAAATAAAAACTCGTTTTTTTAACATTTTCTTGTCTCTTATACACATCTAGATGTGTATAAGAGACAGCCCTCAAAGTTCTATCAAATTTATCCTCCACAATTTGGTCACATCTGCTGGAGAATGTGTACGTTTGAATACTTTCTGTCTCTTGCACACATTAGTTGTGTATAAGTTTGACATTTTTTGTCCAGTGTTTTCAAAAATTTGAGTAAAAGTAAATATATAAATGGACTTCTACGTGACATGTGAAATGGACATAAAATTGGTTTTGTTTGCATAGTCATTATCTAGAATATTATTTAAAATAATAGTGCTGTTAGTTTTTTAAATATGATGTATTTGAGATAAAAAGTCCTTAAAAAACGGCCATGTCGTAAAATTTACGACATATTAATTTCTAAATAATGGATAAGCTAATAGAGCTATTTGTTTTTATATACACATGAAGTCCAATAATAAATTATTACCAAAAAAATACATAGAAAAAGTATATTTTCATCTTATTTTATCTTATTTTGTGTAGTATCTTAATTTGACATCTTTGTTGTTATATGTTTAGTTTCTAGAATGAAATTTAGTTAAGTCATTATAGTCTTATTTGGTCGGTGAAATTGCAGAAAATGGCACCAAGGGGCAGAGATCAAAAGAGGAAAATAAAAAAGAAATAAAAAAAAGAAAAGAGACCATTACTATTTCTTTCTTCTTTCTGACTTTTTGCATTGGAAGGATTCGACATGAAAAGGAAAACGTAATTAATTATCTCATAAGGAACCAGACTAAGTCGTTGAAATCAAAATTATGACTCATCATAATATATGGACATATAGAACCCCCTAAGATTACTTTTTGTTTGGTTTTAATAAGCTGACTTTGACTAAGAAAAATGATCCAGTGTTGGATAAAATATGACGTTAATCAGTGAAAAACTGTGTAACAATTTTGAAGATGACCCAAACACACACACACACACACACACACATAAAACTTTAACAGAAAAATTCCCAGAATTATTGCACGACTTCACACGCATCAGCATTCATTCTGACGACCTTAATTCAGTCTATTGACTCGTGAGGTTCTTGAACGACTATATATATATATATATATAGAAGTAGAGTTCGAAATGACCAAGTCATGAATTAAGTACTAGAAGATGTGTTTAATGTTTTTTAGATGATTTAGCATGTCTAAATTTTCCAAAATTTGATAGAAGAGAGATTTAGCACGTTTCATGAGAATCAAACTTCTAGTAATAGTTCTTTTCTGGTAATTGACAACTATTGATTTGCATACACTCGATGCACCAGTTGATTACGGATCTTTGGGTTTCCCATTGAAAAATATATGAAGTTTCTGTAACACTTTCATTTTTTTAAAAAAAAAAAAATTACAATTGTTTATAGTTATAACATCTTCATGAACTTTTCTTTTATTGTCTTGTTGTACTTTAAAATTTAGGATAATTCTATAATGTCATTACATATCGTACGATAGTTAATGACATTTAAATGTTTATACATGTACAATATTAATATTTATACAATATAAATTTTAAATCACAACAATATGATAATATAATTTTTTTAAATATAAAATATTTAACTGTATAAATATTTAAAATACAACAAATATCTTTTAAATCTTACTGACTTGTCTAGTACCATTCTATTTTGGAAAATACTTACATAAACCAGTTCTTTGGCCCCACCTGTTGACCCTACGGTCAAGATTAAATCTTATAAAATCTTGCTTACATCAACTTATGTCATAAATTTTATAACTTTTAATTCATATTACAAAGTCTACAAATGAAACAAAAAATCAGATCTACTTCAATATTTCCCTTCTATTTTTAAGGCGGTTGTTAAGTTTTATAGACCACAATAGTCAAGAAAGAGGGCATATATTATACAATCACGGCCACGGGAGTTCATTCAAGAAGTCTGAAAAAGTGGGCAGAAATTTGTGAATTAGATTTTCAATAAGCCACAATATTAATGTGTACACGCGTATTCAGTATAGAATGCTTAATTAATTTACCTTGTGAATCACGACTGCGAACGTAGTGAAAATGCTCAATCTTAATGCTCTAAATGAGCAAAGATTTTTTACAAATAATTCGATTTTTGACTTTATTCTCTATGAATTAAATTTTAAAAAATTTATAATATCAATTGATATAAGTAAAATTTTTTAAAATTTAATCATAATCACAAAATTTACAGATAAAATTAAAAATTAAATCTATTTAAATATTTTCCTAAATTTTAAACCATATGTGACGTTTAGTCCAGTTGACGATGTGTGACAACTTTCTAGTACAGCGTCAAGTCGGTCAGAGTTACTATATATATATTGAGATTTGAGGGTTTTAGGGTTAGAAAAACAACAACATATTTTGAGAAGAATATTTGAGAAGATGATAAGAGGATTTTTCCAACACCATAAACGAAAAATAAGCTTTCTTTATTTTAATTAGTATTAATTTTCATAATTCTTTATACATTTCTAGATGTTATAATTTATCCTATTTATTAAGGACAGTTTGTGAATTTACAAATAGGATCTATTTACGTAATTTTATGGGGTTCATAACATATTTTATCTGAGTATTTTTGTTTTCTAAATAATCTAAAATTAAGAATAGTTTTGTGAGTGAAGATTAATATTTTTATGAGTTAATTTCGTATGTATTTAATCTAAAAAATTAGAATATATCAAGAATTATCAGGAAATTGATTTTTTGTAAATACTTTTTGGAGTTTTAAAAATAAAATAAAAGAAAAACGGTTTTACAAAAGAAAGGAAAAAGAAAAGTAAAGAAAGCAAACAAACAGCAGCTTGAGTACCATGAAGATGATGTGTTTTCTAGACTATAACTGCAGACTTTTACTTAAAAAAATAACATACACTCTAGCCCAAAATGTTTGTAACCAAAAACAATTTAGGTACTTTTTATTTTGAAAATTATATCTTGATCCAAATAATTTTATAATAATCCCAACAGTCCTTAAAAAGCATTTTTGGATTTACAAAAAGGTTCCTAAAGTTTATAATTATTTTACATAGGCCCTAAAAGGTTTGAGGAAATAGAATTGAGATATTTTGGTCGTTTTATAGGCAAAGCTTCACGAGTCGTTCAAATTATCTAAGTTCACACATCACGATGTGTTGGGTGATTAGAATGTATTTCCTAAATGCTAAAATAATCTAAAAAGTGTTTTGATGAAAATTATATTTTGTAAAATATTAGGTTACATATGAAATTCGGATTGAGTATGGTTAATTTAATGTTTCTTAATATGAATTTAGTAAGTGGCACTTTGATTAAATATAATATCTGTGTGATGTATGCTTTCTTATTTTGATATATGCTGGAAAATGATTTGGCTCTTGGAATAATTTGGTGACGTCGGTGGGAACTAATTTCTAATTCTCCATCCAACGGAGTAAGCCTATGTCCCGTCCAAGACTAATAAATAGAAAAGTTGCACTGAATATTCAGGTTACCGATTAAACCTTAGGAAATCCTTGAACCCAATATTATGAATATGTATGATGGATACGTATTGTTATTATTTGGTTTCGATTTATGTTATGGATATGAAATGTTCATTTTTATTTGCCACATACCTATATGTAAATATTTTGCAATTGTGATTTTTATAAAATTATATCTATATATGTATACGCATGTCCAACGTGTGAAACATGATTTACAAAGTTATATCTATGTAAAATTTTCAATATGGTGAAAAAGGACATGGATTACTTACTGGGCAAGTGTTTGCTCAAGACATGGTATAATATTATTTTACAGGTGTTTGCAGTTTTTTTTTCAAACAAGTGATTGGAGATTTTGAGGTTATGAGCCTGGTGTTCTCGGAAAATGGTGAGGGCACGGTGGTCACGAGACCCCCGAGAGCGGGGCGTGACAGTAACAGGATGTAGATTTAACTTGTCAATGAACTAAAAAAAATATATATATATATATATATATATATATATTACCATGTGTATATTCTGAAATAGTTTATCTTATTCAATACCAATAAGTTATATTGTGTTTGGACGCGTGGATTTAAATTGCTGATCTAATTGAAATTAATAGATTTGAATTGAGTGAATTCGAAATAAAATAAAATTTGGATAAATTGCAAATTCACTTATTTAATCATTAAAATCACATTTCGGATTCATTTGTAGACTTTGTAGTATGAATTAGATTGTTTGAATAACTTATTATAGATTTGAATTTCAAATTAAATTCTACCAAATATCTCCATCCAAATATAATGTTAGAGATCTTGATATTATAATTCAGTAACTAAGAATTTTTATTTGTACCACCATATTACTCATCTTTCCCACTTATTCCTCTTTTCAAATTTTATTGAAAGTTAAACAGATTTTCCAAACCACACACAAGCCCACCCAAAAACCAAAAAAAAAAAAATACTGTCTAGTGAATTGTAAAATAGATATTGTATAAGATATGTCCTGTCTCTTATACACATCTGACTTGGGCCAAGTTTAACAGTAGCCTGTTACTACATAAGTTAGTCTTTTCTGTAAAAATAGTATCAGACAGCTACTATCTAGTCCATATGGCCTTTACCTAATTCTCATGAAATAAAGATATAATTAATAACCACAAACCTTTGAATCACAGAGATGTGTATAAGAGACAGGTATTAGGGATAAAATCACTCCTTTCATATCCGTTGAGCATTTCTGCAGATATGTATAAAACACAGTCGTGATTCAAAATACATAATAATTATATACATTCTATTTATATATCAATTGTTAGAATCATACACATCTAGATGTTATCTATTAGTTTGTTAAAGAAATATAATTTTAAGTATACATAAGCTCACAAGATTATAAACCGACTTAAATTATAATTTATGTATTGAATCGCTTTCGATAAACCCTTTCATGATGCATGGTTTATTTCCCAAACAGTACTTTATAAATAGGAATGATTTCGGTAGAGGAGTGTAGAATAATTTTTCAATAATATTCCAAAGGTTCCATTTTATTTTATTTTATTTTTTTCATTGTTCTCAAATCTCAATATTGAGTGAAGTTCAACATACATCATTGATGTGTACAGAATCCACACAAGAAGCGTGCTAAAGCAACGTACGTAGATATATATACTAGAAAAAGAAAGCCATGAAAATGGAGAGAAAAATCAAAGAAAAAGCAGCAACGGCAGAGGGCGTGGCAGCGGTGGCGGAGTGGTCGGAGACAAATGAGGCGCCGGACTGCTTGTTGGAGATCCAGTAGAAGACGAAACGATACGTTTATTGCTAGCTTTTGTCCCTCTGAATACAGTGGTTGCTGATGGTATATATGAAATAAGATGCACCAGAAGTGAGGGTGTAATTGGCTGGACCATTTGTTTGAATTGCTATGGGGTTGTCTGGGTTGCAATTGTCGTAATCGTATGGTGAAACTTTGACCGCCGGTGGTGAAGTTGAACACTGCAAAATATTGGGATAGAATTAGACGAACATATGTGCTTTGCTACACCAAAATATATATATGTATATTTTTTTTTAAAGGTATTTGCAACACAAATTAATCCCAAAGAGAGAGTGTTCTCTCCCATGTGGTAAACATAGATGTACAATAACATCTAGTACTCTCTTTCCTATGCGTAAAATGTGTATTATGTCTTTGAAATTATTAAAAAGTAATAAATGTTTCTTATTTTTTAATTATGTAATAATTTACAATACTTTTTCAGGGTTGTTTAAATCCAACCCAACCCGAAAACTTGACCCAATCCGAGTGAATTTGGAACTTATTATATTGGGTTTTGTTATTCCAACCCTATAAAAATTTTTATAGGGTTGGAAAAGAGTCTTATCTTTAATTTTAGCAACCCAGCTTCGTATAGTCTTGTATATTTAAAGTTTTGTTGTTTTTAAATATGCTACTATCATTTGAACTTCTTTCATGGATTTGTTTTTTGTTTTCGTTTTTGTTTTTTTTTAAGTTTAGGATTTCGGGTTAACCCGACCCTGTCTCTTATAAACATCTAGATGTGTATAAGAGACAGGTCTTCACCCGAAAATCCAAAAATTGAATCCAGAAATTGACTCATGAACACCCCTACTTATTTAAAGTGAATAACAAAGACTTTTTCCATAACATGAAGTTATTTTCTCCAAATCAGTGTATTTGCATATCTTAAATCATAATTCACGAGATACCAAAAGAAATTGGGGTGCATGTGAATTGGACATGCGTATACATATATCTGTTCTGAAACACATCTTTATTTATAATAGATTTTAGGATTAAAATTAATGAATTCAAATTCATTTATTTAAATTAAAAAAGTTTGACATGAATAATTTTAAATAATTTTTATTTTTATTTATTTATTTTTTGAATTTGAACCCTTTCCCGCTGTGTATTGACTTGCACTTCATAGTCCAAATTCTTATTTGAGTGATTTGAAATCTAATGATTCAAACACAACCTTAAATATTTTACTTATTTAAAAAAAAAAAAAAATTAATCGTACTATTTAATATTTTCATGTTCTTTTTTATGAGGCTATATAATATGGTAATTGATTTTAGCGGCCCTTATCGGAAAATCAAGATTTGATTCAGAGCTTTGTGCATCTGTTCATCAATATATAGGAGAAAGCCAAGATAAAGTCTCCTGGAGTTGTTGGGGGGCCATTGATTGTCAATTTTTTTAAAAAAAATTCCGGTACTTTGATAATATTAAGTAGTGTTAAAGTTATTTTCTGTAATATTTGTTGTGAGATCAACAATAATCAATTAGATCAGCATTGGCAAGGTCAACTAGTGGTGTGGACAAGAACTTTAGCATTACTGACATTGGTTAGATTAGACAATAAATAAGATAATTAACTTATTTGATAAAGATTACATATTTAATTCTACGTTTTTCTTGTTGGCGGATAAGCTACACAATGGTACCATTTTAAACACAAAATTATTGTAGTGCCTACCCTGAACCTGGGGTGAGGTAATAATTAATTGTTGAATTCTTTTTTTTATAATTAAATTTATATTTTTTTTACTCTCTAATAATTCAAATTATAACTTATAAGTCATAAGAAAACGTCTTATTATAATTTATAAGTCATAAGAAAACGTCTTATCGGGAAGGGACCTCGTGCAACGCTAAAAGAATTCAAAGGTTTGTGGTTATTAATATATATCTTTATTTCATGAGAATTAGGTAAAGGGTAGTAGTAGTGGTAATAGTATGCCAATGTGACCATGGTTTTACTTTACCTCGAACCACATTTTATTAGGTCATAAACTATTTTACCTGCGTCTTAGAAAATGTTCTTGGAAATTGGCCCATAATTAGAATAACATATTATCTCAACTCGAAGATGGTTTCTGTGGGACGGTTAAATCATCCACTAATCAATGTAAAATTATCAAATAAGTCATGTTTTCACCAGAACAGAAAATCTGAATGCGACATTTCATTGTAGCTAATTTATATCTGTAAAAAAAGATTTACCTATCCCTAATACGGTGTAAACATACAAGCTATTTGGAACCCACCAAAAAAAAAAAAAAAAAAAAAAGGGGGAAGGTGCTGGCCTTCTATTTCATTCCCCCAACCACTTACAAAATCAAAGGAAAGACTACACTTGAGACTGCTAATACCAAGGCATCGAACACAAAATGCCCTCGAGCTCGGATTTCCTGAAACATTGCGCGCAATCCAAGTTAAAATGGATAGAGCAATACGATAGTGAATCATGAACGTAAAAGCGTGTCGATGACTGAAAAATTTTACTCAATCTCTTTTTATATTTGGTGCATACTGCAAGTCAAAGCTGAAACTCTGCTATATATGATCAGCAATAAAGGACAAATACAGAACACTTGGATCTAGTTCACAGGATGATATGCATATACATGGAATTATCAAAAGCAAATTGATAACGTGCCATGTCAATTCAAACTATACAGACTAAAAAATTAAGATTTCAGGACAGTTGTGTCTATATCAACTCTAGAACTGGACAATTCAGAAGTTATTAAACGTATAACCATATCATTTTGCTAAGATGAGTTCAGACTAGTTTCAGATTACAATTTACATTGTAACTTGGGCAATTTTAAGAATAAGCTATAGAACCCTTTCTCTAAGGCCAAAGTTAGGCTGTGGCATATATTTTTGTCACCCACATACCAGGATACAGAACTCACAAGTATATAACCAGAGGACCACAGTACAACACCAGCGAGCCACAAGACAAGATTAACAAATTGACCTCCATTTTACATGCATTTAGATAAACTACAGCAACCAGAGCTTCTAAATTTATCCATAAGGTTCCATAAAACTAAAACATCTAAAATGCCATTGAATTTAACCGCAAATAAGGACCCAGTTAATAACCTATCAATCCAGATTTGGATCATTATAAATTACTTGTACTCCACAGACAGACATACACACATGTTTGTTTACGGCAGTCAAATACTCCAATTTAGAAGATCATAAACTAAATGATCCAACACTTTCCTAATTCTCTCCCTGTGCGTCTTGATTTATGATAACAGCTCAAGACTAAAAGAAGCTCCCGCTAAAATTCAGTAACTCCTCTTTTCCTCCTTCAATTTGCACCTAATTTCAACTATAGACACCAATCCCCAGAAAAGAGACATTTTTTGGGTAAGTTTTCTTCTTAAGGTTCCTCATATAACATTTTGGGATTATATATGAGAATGTTATAATTAAGCAAATAAGTTCAGATTTTTGGCTAGAATTAAAAATTATTTGATACTTAAAGGAAAAATTGCCATCATATTCATCAGATTCCAAGTATTTCAATCATCTTCCAAGAGTTTTTTTCCCCATCAAATGACGTGCTTGGCAAAATGTAATAAGAGACAATTTCTATGGAAAAGAAAGAGAAATTGTAAAAAAAAAATCAAAGTTTTTTTTTAAAAAAAAAAAAATCCTGAGGAAGCAATTTTCACAAGGTGTAGTCCCTAAGTAATCATAATAAAAGAATATGAGGAACATTATACCTTCAAAGTCAGAAGAGATGAAACAGCAGATGAAGATTTAAGTCCAGGAAATCCAATATCATATGCAACGCTCATATCGGGTTTGTATAGTCCATAGTTCCTCTCAGAAGTTGGGCCAGGTTTTGAATCCTCGTTAAACAAAGCAAATATATATGCTTTCAACACAGTTTTAGGCCTCAAAGGAGTCCCCTTCTGCTTAGCGAGCCTTTTCCGCAAATTATAATTGTATGTCCTGGCATTGTTTACCGTAGCAGCAGGTTCATTCTGGTCCCCTCGAGAAGACCAGCCTGTCTCTGTAACTATAACTTCCATCTTTTTATATCCAGCATCTTCCAGAGCAGCGTAAGCTGCATCAATCTGAGCATCAAGTAAGTTATCATATTTCAGTGAAGGTCGGTTTTCTCGTCGTATATTCCCTCATTTGACTGAAAGACATCATAGTTTACATACAATTTTGATAGGGTTATAAGTGTAAGCTAGAAAGGGGTAAGCATTTAAACAAAAGGGGACTAAATTTTAGAAAAGAAATCCAAAAGTGGTTTCATATATTGAGAAACACTCTCTGCAAAAGTACAATTGGAAGGAGGGTATGAATTAGCGAAAACAGCCTGCGAATGAGCAGTGGAGATCTGAACAACATTATCTATCCCCAGCTCTTTCGTTGCATTATAGACATTTTTAACAGCACCCAGTAAAGACCCCCAAATATCTTCATTATCACTGTTCCCCAAAACTTCATTACCAACAGCAATTCCAACAATCTGTGTACCAGGAAGAAATGCCTTTACATTATCTTTGACCCAAGTCAAAGCATGATCTGAATTATTACTCATTTCTTTAACATGTTCATTTGGAAGTCCAATTACCAACTCAAGTCCAGTCCCACTAAAGGCTTGGAGAACACTTTGATCCGCATCATAAATTCTAACATTCTTTATCTTTGCCGCTCTGAGGAGTGTAGCAACTTTGTCAGGTGAAGGAAGGTTATCGGCAATCCTTCCATAATTTATTCCATAAGTTCCAGTGAATGCTCTTGCTGTGAGTTTTGCTGAAATTAAAACAAACGTAGAGTTGAAACTAACAGAGATGCTAACACCACAAACCAACTAGTTTATTTTATTTTATTTTATTTTTTTGAAAAAAAAAAAGATTATATCAAAGACTCCACTTTTCACCCAGCATATTATCACCAACAATAAACATATATACGCAGTATAAAAACAAACCACTAACCAAGAAACTCTAGCAGATCAGAAAATATTGCACACAAGTATATACAGTCTTTAACCAAATTGAGCAATATTATTACTCTTGATCTCACTTCTAGTTACCGTTTCAGTTTTAAATTCCCTGAACGGGGCCAATCATATATATATACATAAAATTCCACTAACTCAATTATTTGAGCAATCCAATTTTTTCAACGTAAATCTTTCTCACCTATCAGTAGCATATATCAGAGAGTAAACACGGTGCTAATTAACTTTCTCTACACAAATAGATAGCCTTTTGAGCATATAGCTTCAGAATTAAAAAAAAAAAAAGGTCGTTATTCTCCATCTAAAATATGCATTCTAAATCACTAAAATCAGGCAGATGATCAAGAATTTCACAAGGCAATTGGAAAGTTAAACACTTGAGTTGTCGTTAATTGTGAATTTTACAAAAGAAACCAACTAATGAAAATTCACCAATTTTAGTAATCACCTCAACAAGAATAAAAAATCAAACTTCAATTTACAAAGAAGACAAGAAATAAAAAGAAAGGACATACATAATCACATGAAACATCAGCACGACAAAACAAATCATATGGTCACTTTCTTGATTCAACAAAAAATTCAAAATAAAGAAACACTAGAATAAATCAACAAAGGGTAAAGCGAGAATTTAAAACAAGTACCATTTGGCGGGTGCTGAAAAGAAACGAGATCAAAAACAGAAAAATGAGCCGCAAAAGAATATGAAGAATCCTCATTGAAATAGGTAGTAACCAACACCACCCAATACGACGTCGCTGTAACTGCCTCCTTCTTCTTCTTCTTCTTCCACTTCTGCTATAATCGTTCTTCCTCCAAGAATATTAATACGATCTTTCCTCCTCCTACTCAACCATGCCATAACCCACTCCCAAAATTCTCTCTCTCTCTCTCTCTCTAGAAAAATATTGCACTGGCAATCAGTCACTACCAACTTTTCGTAAGCTGAATCTTGTTGTTCTTTCTTTTTTTTGGGTAGCTTTTCTAAGCAGACCCTTTTTTCATCTATATACTGTGTCTAGATACTCCAGGATACAATTTGGTGGTGGTTGTGGTGGTTGGCGGCGGAGATGGACAATTCGTTTTACGATGGGTTTTTTTTTTTTTTTTCTCTGTGGGATATAGAAGTGAATTCACGAATATTCAACCTGGCTTACAAAAGAGTCCCGGGGGTTTTCGACTTTGGTTTGGTTTGATGGATTGTGGAATGTGTTCGCTATTGAATAGTAGGACGCTACTTTACTGTGTGTTGTATGTGTGAAACGGAAAACCACGACAAAACTTGTAATTTGAAAGGCGTTCAAATTCTAAAGAAAAGGATACCCAGCACTAAATATAGAAAAAATTCTTTTCCATTACTCGTCAATAGTGACTCATATGATCCCATTATCTTCAAAAGAATTTTTTCTATATTTAGTGCCTGTCTCTTATACACATCTAGATGTGTATAAGAGACAGTCAAACAGCACTGCACCATTCCTTAATTACTACTTCACGAATAATTGAACAATTATGTTAAATCCCAGAAATGAAATGAATGAAAGAATATATGACATGATTACCTGGACTTTGATGGATCAGTTCGCCATATCTTGATTCACAGTAAATCATATTTCTCATATTGACTCGATTATGACACTATAATGTGGACTTTTCAACTATATATTTCGATTTCTTTTTGCTACAATTTTATATAATGCAGGCAAACTTAAAAGTAAACATGGGAAATCTTTGTCACCTTTATGTTACACATATTTCTTATACACATCAAACCACTGAACCTTATCAGATTCATAAAGAAAACTGAAAAAGTTACCACCGCGTTATCACATTTTTTTTCACATCTTTTCTTGATCAAGGGACATTTATAATTTTATCCAACTATGTCTTGGAGACTTGCGTAGTTAAAGAATTGAGATCTTCAATATGGCATAATAAAATAGAAAAACTTTTTTAACTAATCATATCTCTCTCTTGTTTTTAGGTTACTAATCATATTTAAAACTAAATATCGTTTAAATGTAACTAAAATGCTCCTCTCATATATATATGCTAAGTAACTTTTATAGGAAGTGATCCATGCATTTGGTGAAAGCAAAATGAAAAAGAGTCGTATGGGTCTACCTAACTCTTTTTGCGTTTTGGGATTTGAAAAGAAAAGAATTAAGCCTTGGAATTATCGAGCGAAGCTTTAATCATGTGATCTGTTTTTACTTAGAAAGTAATTATGATTACTTTGGACATTGATTAGCATAATTGAGTAAGCAAGAAACGTAATCTTTACTCTATTTTGAGTTACTTGGAAATATAATCAATTTTACCATTGACAATAATATATATCCAACAGCCTTACATCCAAACACAAAAATATAATCAATTCTGTTAATAATTAGAAGATGATCTGATGCCCAGCTGGATATATAGCTACTTTATCCGGTTGGAGACACAAAGTTTAGGGATTTTTAATACATATTTGTGAAGTTAGTGATAGTAAGCAAAGAATCTATATAGAAAAATGGTTAAATTTTGTTTTAAAATGAAGAGGAGATTAGTTGGAAGATCCTTTTAACTTTTTGCATTTTAAGTTGACGAACGTAATCAAAGTATTAGTTGTTTTCATGTGCGTGTCTATCCTTTTATGTAAAAATTTTATAATTTTGTAACAAAATTATATTATTGTGTTTTGATACAAGTTCTCAAAAGATAACTGAAATCAAATAATAAAATTTTTCCCTGTTATATATTGGGATAGTATTGTTTGTGTCTCTAATAATAGAGTTGTGAGTTGAAATATACCCTTGAAACTTTGTACATTACCTCGGACTTCATAACAGAGAATGGAGCTTTAATTTTAAGATTAAATTTATTTATTTTTCCTAAGATTTGGCCAAACTACTGAGCCAATTCTAAGGTTTGGCTAAATATACACATTCTCCCTGAAAACCCACAGACCTATACAATGAAACCCCTTCCGTTGGTCAATAAACGATGACTGTTTGATGCAAACAAAAGTAGGTAGGGAAAGCCCCAAAACACCCTTCGAATTTCTACTGCTCCTCGATTTCACCGAGACTCCAAATTTTTCCCAAAAGATATGTGGCCAAACTTCGGTGAAGCAAAAAAGGCCCATGCAACTGTATGCTTAAGGACTAAGTTTGAGGAAAATATTTACCTGGACCGGTCTACCGGTGGAGTCGTTGACCTCTTAATCTAGATAAGTCCACATATACTCTCTCTTCTTAAAAAAAAAAAAAATTATTTTGGAGGAAAGAGTTGAGAAAGACAGATATAAATTTATCTGAACCAAAGAATACACGGCCCTACCCGTGGACCGAATCCATGTAAGTATCTCTCCTGAGTCTGATATCTCCAATCAAGAAATGCAACTCAATTACATGATGGTGGATGTTGAGCTTTGTTTCCAGTGTAGAAGTGAAACATCAAGAATTCAAGACCGTATAAACCAAGGGCAATACCAATTAATTGCGAATTAACCTTTCGAATTCAATTAGAATTCATTGCCCACGAATTGATCAGCTAAATTAATAACAAGATTTAATTCTCATATTCATTACTCACACTATTCATTATTTTGTTGACTCTGGATCGTTCATATATCATTACCATAAAGCCTCTCGGCAAATTTATCTTTTTACAACAACAGAAATTCTAATGTTTTTAAAATAGGTTGACAAAAAGATCATTCTGAAAATCAAGTATCTTTAAAACCTCTATCAATTGACCATTACAAACAAATCTTAAAGCCATCCCACAACGGCGAAAGTGGACAGAACTCGAAAGAGTAGTATTGTCGACTCCGGTGTAGTAACAGTTGCTGCCAACGTCATTTCTATTCGCGGCCAACCAACCTTCTTCTCATACAATGATCTCTATTCCCATTAGAAGAGAGATAAAAATAATAATAATAATAATTTGTATCTAAGATGTAATTAAGGAATGGTGCAACATGTATGATGACTATTTTAAATTACGCAGCGGAATACACAATTGATACTACTTTAAAGGAGTTAAAATAATTACTCAATTAAGATGGCCAAGAACTTTTAGAAGTAAGTCATAAGACTTTCACGCACAATACTGAAATTATATGAAGGATTGGATTAACATAATTTTGTGGGAGGATAAACAAATTATTTAATTAACTTTTCAATACAAATTTCCTCAATTGAAATAATTAGGCACAATATCTTTAAATAGCTACAAACTAATCTAAATCCTTAAGGGATTCAACCAACACAATTTCCTAATACCAAATAAACTAGAGAATAAATCCCTTACAAACTCAACTACTAAATATAATATAATTAAAATTTTCAAATCCTAACTAGGCTTGGTTTATATGCCAACATTACCTCCCTTAAACCAAGTCTTCATAAAATCCGATCTAACGCCATCACGAGCTACAATCTCCATATAGATTTCGGTCGCCGTACGGAGCATGGGTAACGCCAACTTATAGTTGGTCTTCATCTTCATTTTCACATGTGAAAGTGAGACGGATATTGTATTTCACATATAATTTGATGGTTGATTCTTCTCGATCAATGAATTGATTCATACTTACCCAATCACAATTGACGACACTATAATTTTGTTTCACACAATAATCTTCCAAATTATTTCCAAAAAACCAAGAAATCATACCATTCTTTTTGATAATTTGAACCACCAAATTTTTCAATACCACAATCTTTAATTAGTTGGTCCACTCCACCATAATCTTGAACAACAATTTTAAGGTCACCATTATTCTCCAATTAATTATCAGAGACAAGAAAATTAATTTCATTGATCACATTGTAATTGTCCTTGGATTTGTGATATGGTTAGAAAAGATGGGAAATTCCTTTGAAAAAGACACCATTGATGTTTTTCAAAATTTTTGTCAGATCCTCATCCAATTCAACAATTTTATCTTTATAAGAGGACAAATTAGATGTGTCATAAGAGACATAATGAATGCAAATCAAAATTTTCAACCTCATAAATATTATTCACAATTTATGTCATCATCGACATACATATCATTTTCAAAATCAAACTTGCCATTCTAACTTAAATTTAGATTTGCAATCACAATCATCATCTGCAAATTTCATTAAAATATAAAATAATCTGACCAAAAAAATTCAGGTGATTGAGCATTAACAATAACCCTTTTGAAAAATTTTCTGACCATTGATTTACGTATAATTTTGAAAAACAATTTTGCCTTCCTCTTCATAATTTCTTTTGGCAAAGGGTTAGATAATCTCAATTCTATGGCATTACCTAAACCACATATTTTCAAGTATTCTTCCATGATATTTGCCCCATTCAAATCTTTCTTCACTACTTATTAACATGTGCAAAATTTTAATTTTTTCACCATTAATAAATTTTCTACCCATCTTGACAATTCAAAAAAAAAAAAATATTTACATACCTTGAGAAAATTTTATTTTCTCCGTCTTTGAATTTCTTGGCCTATCTTGCTCCTCAACCGCAAATTTTACACGACTTTTTATCGTGATCGTTGTCCAACACCAACAATAATTTAACACGATAGGATCTCTCTTTTCAGATCACTGTCCCAATTAGGGTCAATTTCGTTATACCATAATTGTCAAACGAGCACTCTCAGACCAAACGCCCCAGGATCAAACTTTTGACCTAGAGCTCTGATACCACTTGTTAGCATAAAAAACACGCATTGGAAGATAAATTTATTCATCACACAAAAATATGTGGGAGAAGAGGAGAAATTACAAAATAACGCACATCGGACTCTCATATTAAAACCCGCATAAACCCACGGCATAATAGCCTTACCATTAGGCTAGAACTCTTTATTCTAGACTTTCTCAACTCAACTCTTCTCAATTGAATAAACTAAACAAATCCTCTATTTATAAGGTAACAAATTTAACTATCAAGAAATCTAGAAACCTAATTAGAATAGGAAATAACAACTCTACTTAGGGACGTGGGAGTAGAGTCACTTTTGTGGCATTTCTATTTCTGTCACAAGATCAGTTAAATTAAGTTAACAGAAGTTACCATTAAGGGAGTAATTGTTATTTAGCCAAATCTCAGGCCTAGTTTGGTAGTTTGACCAAATTTCAGGGAGGTAAATATAATTAATCCTTAATTTTATTGATAAATCTAATTTACGATACATGACACAACTGATTCAGCAAAACGCCATAATGCGAAGAATTACCAATATCTGCTTTTTCCAAATTACATTTAGATTGTATCTAGATCTGTCTCTTATACACATCCAGATGAGATAGAGAATATACCTTGCCAGCCATGTTGAAATACTCCGCAACTTTTTTGTTAATTATTTACGTACTAGTATTTATTTAGTGTTCATGCTGCATCAATGATTGGCTCATTAAGTCATGAGAAATAATGGGCATTAGGTTAATTTACGTTTGATAATGAACTGTAATTTAAATAATAAAATTATATATATATTTTTTTAATGACTAAATTTATGAATTTGATTTATCAAAAAGATAAATAAAATTTATATTATAATTTTTTTCTTAAAAAAAGGGGTTAATTTTAGCTTAGATACATTATATGATATGTCAGTTTTATAAAGTTAATAGTTTAGTGTTCTATCTAGGTGGTCAAGAATTTTCTATATTGTGTTCCACGAGACAATACAATTCTGCTGATTGAGCAGACACCATGACGGAAGAGACACTAGTACGTAACAAAGTGTCTTCATGATAAGAGAATATACACTTTTACACCTTTCCCATGTTGACATACTGGGCATCTTTTTTTTTTTTCTTTACTGTTTACGAACTACTAGTATTTATTTAGTGTTCATGCTGCATCAATAATTGAGAAATACTAATGGGCATTAGGTTTTAGCTTAGATACATTATATGGTTTGTCAGTTTTATAAAGGTAATAGTCATAAGATAATAAAGTATAATTTAAGTAGTAAATCAACGTTTTACGTATTAATTATGTGTTTGACTCACTAAATAATAGGAGATAGAGGTGAGTATTTAAAAAGAATAATAATTTAAAAAAAGTTACTAGTCTAGTGTTCCGTCTAGGTGGTTAAGAATTTTCTATATTGTGTTTAAGGAAACTGTAGAATTCTTTTTTAGTTTCAAAGTTTTTTTGAAGGAAAATCATTTACAAAATTACAAATTAATTGGTACTTGTCAAAATCACTCCACGTATCAAGATTTTATCAAATCACGAACCCCTGATTCTAGATTCTCAATTGGATTTCTTTCTTTCTTTTTCGGATCTAAATCACACATCAGTAACTTTTAAGATTTTATTATTTTATATAGATACACTCATTTCTCTAAATTTTGATGTGTATGGTTTCAAAATCATGATGAAATAGATTAATAATTAGAAAAATTTTACGATTATTTTAGCTCGAGAAGTTGTATAAGTCATAATTTAAGCGGTCCATATAGGATTTTCCAAAAAATGACTCGCAATATATTATTGGATGTAGAAGAAAGCCACAATATCTCCTTGGACTTGGAATAAAGCCTGCATCAAACTTGGGCTAAGCCCACAACACTGAAAAGAGTAAAAAATGGCAAGAATCGTCCTCACAAATGCAAACAATTTCCTCCCCTGTTTCCAATGTTCTTCATCTTCTTCCTCGACAGTTCTAACATCCCTTCAAGTTCAAAAGAAAATGTGAGGACACAACCCATTTTATGCAAGTCTGTAATGAATCAAGAATATTCAATTTTCCTCCAAAGATTCTAACCAAGAGAAGCCTTTCTATTAGCCTCGTAACAGGCTTCCTTTCTGGGAAAGGCTGTTTTGATGCCAACGCAGCTATTTTAGAAGCTGATGATGTTGAAGAACTGTTGTAAAAGGTGAAGAAGGATAGAAAGAAGAGGCTTGAGAGACAAGGGGTCTTCAATTCAGCTTCTCAAGAGCTACAGGTTAAAATTTCCATCCTAATATTTCCTTGTAATGAAGCCTATATACTGTTCACTGCTCTGATTTTTATGTTCTTTAGTTGTTTAAACTTTTTTTTTTCTGGGGGGGGGGAGGGGGAGGAACCCTTTTAAAGGTTTCAGTTTTTCTTATTTTATATCAGTTGAATTGATAGTATATTGTTAAGGGTAATTTGAATGGGGAAAAGGGCCTAATTATGCTTGCAATTTTTCAGCAATCATATTGTATAATTGAGTTATTAGCATTAATGTCTAATAGATGGACCAATAGTTAATTCCCAACCTATCAAATAAAAGAGATAATTTGGAGGTTATATATGCTAATCTTGTTATCCAAATAAACTAAATTCTGATGTTGGGGTTTCTAGTATGACACGATAAAAAGTCGTGTAAAATTTGCGGTTGTTCCGGATTCGGCATGTATGGTGTAATGGGAATCATGTAGAAAAATCTAGATGTGTATAATTAACTACCTAGATTGTGGCATGAAAATAGTGATGGCTTTTGTCCGAAAGGTTGGATTATCAGTAAGTATGTTGCATATTGGAGAAGAATAAATAGTGCTGTGAATTATAAGAAAATTTTAAGTTGCTAAGTGCTATTTGCTTTAAGAACATAAAACTAAATGAAGTAAAAGTAATTTAACAGGAGGGGGGAATCATTTAGCGAAAGGGGAGAATTGGAAGCAATAACAGATCAACACGATTGAGAAAAGTTGGAGATTAGAGGAGGAGAACTAGTTAGTTATTTAACCTATGAGATATGTGTCATGTAGATTAGGGCCTGTATAGAGTAATGTTTTATAAAAAACTTAATATGACCTCTTGTGTCCTTTATGTGCCAAAGTTTTGTCATTTAACTAGTCTAGACATGCTATTATTGATGGAAAAAGTGCAGTTCATTGGTAATAAATCGCATGATGAACTGGTGCTTCACTGAAGTAGCATGTATGACTAGTGAACATGAGGAAGTGTGCCAATTCTAATTGATGCATTCTGAGTTTTAACAGGATGACCACATGTCACAAGCCACAATCTCTATGTAAAGTTATGAGGACATCCCATATACAGTGCACTTTTCCGTCATAAATGATGGTGATTTATACCATTTAAATCACCAATCATTATGTGATCCATAACATGAAAGAAAATTAAGGAGGACTGAAAGGCCGTAGTACACAAAATTTTGAACAGCTAACAGGGAGATTCTGTTATTTGGTGATAAGTTTTCTTTGTTGCATGCCCCTCCTTTTTTGCAGTAACATTTAATTTTCTTCCTGGTTTGCTCATATTTATTCTTAGCTTAAATATAATCCTTTTTCTGTACAAATAAAACGATGCACTTAATGCAGGAATCGCATCAGAAAACTATTTTAATAAGAGTCTGCATTTTGGTCCACGTACTTTGTGGGAATTCATAAACTCTCTCTCTTTTAGTGTCACAGCATACCTGCAAGATCTTGTTTACAAGCTCAGCAGAGTAGGCCAGGCCATTGAGAAGAATGAAAGGTCAAGTCTTTCAACAGCTAGTTCGGTTCTTGGTCAAAGTAGTGATACAGATTGGGTCCAAAAAGTCAAGTCAGCCTTCAACAAGGTCTCTTTCTCATACAATACTATATATGTCTTATACATTTAACTCTTCCAGATATGCATTTTCATGTGAATTTGGCTTTCTTTGTACAGTTGAGCTCTAGCCCTGAGGAGAATACCGAAGTAGAAACCTTTAGCTCCTCACTTGATTCTTTGATTTCATCAGGTAAGATCTCCATCCATTGTGGATTTGGCTACAAGTGTATTTAACTAGGGTCTTCTCAAGAGTTTTGCATGATAAGTATGCATGCAGTGGAATACTGACTGATGAATTTGAATCGTTTCATCTGTACTACAGTGCTTTAAGAATGGCAATTATTTTGTGATATGCAGTTTCTAAGAATGATATTGAAGCATCTAAAACAGCTTTTGTGGCATCAGCAGTTGCATTTGAAAAGTGGACAACCTTAACAGGGTTGGTTGGAAAGCTTAACCGGCTTTGAAGAATATTAGTTCATCAGAGAGAATTTGGTTAATTTTGCCCCGCTTGTGGCTTTAACTGTAGCTGGTGCAAGGGTGCAACAAATGATCATGGAATTCTTTTGCCTCATTGACTTATACAACTTCTCGAGCTTTGTAATTAAGGTTAGTTACATCCACAATTTTGATGTAATTATCCTTTAAAACAATTGAATTAATTTACATATTAGTTAACCAGTTTTCTTAGACCTGTGAAGTAGTTTCCTTTTTCTTGCAATCTTTATCCAAGATACCTTATCAGAACTTCTTGTCATGACCTTCCTATTTTCATTTTATCAGCCATTTAGCACTATTGTTAATGAAACAGGAACAGGAGAAAGTCCACCAGTATGTTAACCTATACAGGCACTTTAGTGTTGTATTTACCTCCATGGTTTGCTGCCAGTTTTAGCATTTATCTTGCATCCAAATCAACGACTGGTTGAAGTAGTGAGGCTAGCAACTCAGAAGAAAGCATGTCAAACAACAGCAGCGAGCTTATCTTCATTGCCTCAAAACCTGCAGTAACAGTAACAACTCTAAACCACGATCATAGTATCTGACATCAAGAGGCTTATTGCTTACTAAGGAATCTCAGATTATGACTAAAGTTGACTTATTATATCATTACATAGACAGTTATTGTCAACGAGTAACACAGATTATGCAATCTACAATTCCTCCAATGCAAGGAAGGTCGTTGAAGGCCTATTCTATGATGTATTGTAGTAATGTTACAAAGATCTTTGTGCACTACATATTCCTTCAACAAAAGAAAGCTGCAACATTAACTAGCTAATCTATGATTTAGCATACAGATGATGTCTCATGAACAATCAGAATATCTATCATATAACAACACAACTACAGTCATTCAAAGGAGCCACTATGAAGGTCAGAAGGAGAGATGACGCAAGCAACATCATGTTTGATTGTTCAAGGCTTGGCCTCGTCAACCTTCGCAATGGCTGCCATTCTGAATCACATCTCCCTCCTTTTTGCTCATCGAACTATTTTCCCCGTCATAGTTCTTGTTTGCTTCGCCCTTCTCTTCTCCTTCAACTTGCTTCTTGTCTTCAGCAGCAGTTACCTGTTTGTCTACTCCACCAGTCCCATCTTCTTTCTCTGCTTCACCAGTTGTTTGCTCTTCTTTTTCTTTGGCCTGGGCATCCTCCAATTCTCCATTATCATTCTGAGCAACTTCAGAGCCTTCAGATACCTTCCCAACTTGGATCTCTTTAGAATCTGCTACTTCAGCTCCAACATTCTTCTCACGCTCTTCACCATCATCTGGTACTGCATCCTTGAGAGGATCACCTTGTGCTTTGACATCTGTATCTTGGGTCTCATTTTTGTTTTCATTCCTACTCTCCTCCATGGCATCTTTTCCGGTGCTTTGAATTTCCACTGATTGGGTTTTACCCCCTTTATCATCTTGACCATCCTTCACAACATCCTTCTCAGTCAGTCTGTATGAGTGGTATCCTTCTCAGATTTTTCAGCTTCTTCCATCTGAACATCCTTTGCTGCTTCAGCTCCTTCAGCTTTCTCTTTATTATCCTTTTCCGAAGAAGATGCTTTTCTGTTTCTTTTCTTTGGAGGCTCACTCTTTGGTGGAGCTGCCTTTGCTTTCTCACTGATCCTTGCTGATCTTCTTGGGGTTTCACCAGTTCCCCAGTCAAATTCTGATATTGGAGGCCCCCCAGGGTGTGATTTGAGGTACGCTTCCAACTGTCTTCTGCTTGTGATCTCCTCTCCAGTGGGAGCTGTAAATATGATTTCATTTTTCTTTGGTGTACCTCCTGTTTTGAGCATAAACTGCACGAGAGAATGATACTACATTGCGGTCCCATAAAAAGAAAACAAAAGAACCAAAAAAAACTCCAGCAGGAGCATAATTCATTGGCTTTTAGCCACCATGATTCTTACCCACAATATCAATCCCGTGAATTACTGACTCCAAGCATCAGATTATCAAACTCACATACCATGAGGTAAATAAAATATGGTCATACCACTCCATGAGATAATACATACCTCAGCAGTTAGACAAACAACATAACCATGTTATCACGTATCCAGATAACTAAGTAGAAAATTAGGCAGTGAACCGATAAAGTCAGTAGATGAATTGAGCAACATGAATATGATGCAAAAGAAATACAGGAGATTACAGCATCCGATCAATGATATTGAAGGAAAGAAACTAATGGGGATGAGGCAAAAAATCAAATAATAGGTGTTCTAAAAAGAAAAAAAGGAAACTAAATTGCACAAAAATAGAAGGATCAAATTAACACAAGGATTTTATGTGAATATGAGACAGTTACATTTGTGAAACAGGAAAAAGATAACCATCATTGTTCACTGAAGATAAGGTTCTTTTCTTAATCTGGCGTAAATTATGAGATGAAAGCATAGGTCTACATCTAGTCTTTGCATTATAAAGAAAGTGATAGCCAAAAAGAGCTAATCCTCCACAAAAACAATAACAAGAAAGCTAGTTATGGAAAATCATAAGCAAAAACCAGAAAAAACAATCTAGTATTCTAAATAAGAATATCATAAGATAATTTAAAAGGGTTATAATAAGTTGATAACATATAACATATCAAAAAGTAACAAACAAGCAAATAATACAAAACAATTTCCAAGTCCAAACATGGCAGATAACTAGGCATAAAGAAATCACAGTTTCACAATGAATACATATTTTGAAGAAAAGGAAAATTTACATGAAATTTATAAATTGCAGTGCAGGTGATTGTCTAGCAATTGCAGTCCCTAAAGTACTCAGAAGCTCTAGTGGAATTCATAGCACAGTTCAGAAAGCACAGAATTGACATCATGCAAAAAACAATAATTAAATTACCATGTCCTGAACAAACCCTAGCTCAAAAACCACCCATGGGAACCCGAATTTTGTTGAATTAACCTCAGAAGCCACAAAACTGAACAAAATTGAAAATTCCTCAGAACCCAATTCACTCCAGGTAAACCAAATTTACCCCAAAAAATCTCATTAAACTCATAAAAATCAAAACTTTATAGAATCCACATGACATATAGTCAACAATTCCATTCAAGAACACAAAATTCAAACAAACAACCTCAATAAATTAACAAAAATTGTCTCTTATAAGAATCTAGATGTGTATAAGAGACAGATAATATTATGTACTAAAAATATAAAATTTTATAATTAATTCTAGACAGTCGAGTAAACCTTTTTGCTTGGAACTCCCTGTCTCCTAGCAGGGAGTTCCATGTGCAAAAGAGACAGGAGTTTCCTCAAGAACTCGCCATTTCTCTTTCTTTACTACCAAATTTTCCAGAGCTGAGGTTATTAATTTTTTATAACAAATGAATTGAAACAAATAATAAACCCACAGACCCACGAACAAACAAAAGGGACCAACTAACTTTTAACTATACAATAACTACAGCTCTAATTTTTATTTTTTTTATAAAAAAAGAACCCAGTAAAAATTTAATATTAAAAACTACTCAGTTATTCTGTGTATCTACCTTTTCTTGGTGATTTTGGGTCTTAATTCTGATAATCAAGTATATTATCTAATGAAGTTTATTGTCTAATATATAGTGAAGAGCAATTTCTACTAATATTATTTATTTCCCAAAACACAAAGGAGTGAGAGGAAATATGACATAGATACGCACGAGGGAGGGCAAACACGCCGTTTGGGAAATTTAATGAAATTTGTTGCAGTACATTGGCTTTATTCAACTTTTTTGTCGTTTTTATTAATGTAACTTATTTTGTTTTTTTAGGGATTTTAATTATTTAACTGTATATCTATATAATGAGATAAAATATAAAATTATTAATGTATCATTAAATTTATAAAAATAAATAAAATTTGACCTAATATAAAAAAGTAGGGTTGGTAATTTAATTTAATATTGCCATATAAAGTGTTTATGACTTTATCAATTACTTTCCTTTAATTTTTTAGTGCGAATGTATGGATTTAGTTGCTAAACCGTACCTTACTTTACGGTACCGTCCAAACTTGGATTATATTACCTCGATTTATTTTAAAAAGTTTTGGATAATTTTAATTTTATTAAAAATATTTTTATTTTAACGTTTGAAGTGTATTCATATTTAAAATTTTATATGAAAATAAGAGGCTATAACTGATTTGAATGTTCAGTTGGATGTGAGACTGAGAAGGTGGGATTTTTTTTTCCTGTTTTTTCTTGCTTTTGGGTTACTTGTTAGGCAAGTGATTAATGATAAACAATACCGAAATCCAATCTTTACACACTTCTTACATTCAATTAATGTACCAAAATTCGGTATTAAAGATTGTCATTAAAAACATCAAGATCTACATTTGTCAAATGTGATGCAATAAATTAGATAAGGTCTTGGTTAGTGCTGAGTCAAGGGCCTAAATAGAATAGGATAACTTTAAGACTCTTGATCTGCTCAGAGCCCATGAAGAGTAAGAGTCGCTACATTTGGGCTTCACCTATAACATTCCTACACTATCACTGGGTTCATTGTATTATAGTTGGATGGACAGCCCAACAGTCCCAACATTTTATGTCTGTTGGAACTCTGCCTGAATTTTGTTTGGAGTTTCAACCAATCTTTTTGGGCATTATCTTGATGTGGATTATATATGAACTCTATCCACCAAAAAAAAAAAAAAAAGCATTGAATCATCACCCTTTTTAAAAAAATAAAATAAAATAAAATTAAAGTACATCAGAGATACGAAGCTATGAATGCCTTTTTTTTTTTTCCATGTTTCCAAGTCTTGTTTACATATTCTTTATTGCTTTATCAAACTGTCAAAATTCGGATGAAATCGGGATTAATTGCATGGTCTCAAACTGAATTTAGGCATTTAACTTGCACCATTATTTATAGAGAAGAGAACATGATACCATGGAATAAAGTAATGTGTATTCCAAATGTTACAAACAACTGCTATATTCTTTGTCTATGATATTTTCACTAGTCGAGAGAACTTATCCCCTCAAGGTCACAGCTAGAGTGCTTCCTTATTACTCACCTCGAGCCATACAAAATACCACTAGTACTGTTTCAATTTACAAGTTGATGATAAGATGGCCCTACTCAATACTCATACAAGATTAGGTATGCTTTGTGACCCAAAAGTGTGTGGTTTATTGATGTCCAAAAACTTTAGTGGGGTTTTTCTTTTTATTTTTGTTTAAATTTTTCTATAGAAGCACATTATTATTATTATTATTTTTCTGTTGTGGGGAGGGGGTAAGGTGTTAATTATTTTGACACGTCGATTCAAAAAAATTGATTGACTCAACTCATTTTCAATTATAAAACTAAGGTACTTGAATGAGTTAGTATTATGGAGTCAGATAACAGGCCAAGAATAAATACTCGACTGTCTAGAATTAATTATAAAATTTTATATTTTTAGTACATAATATTATCGATCTGTTTAACAGATTCACTAGTATTGATCGAATTACTGAATGATTACACAGGCCGAATATATTACCGCCATAACTATAAATTGTTTATGATGGACCGTAGTGGGTGCGGGGTGTTAGTTGAAGTGACAAGAAATGGAATTGAATGGTTGACAGACATGAATTTGACGTTTCAGATTCTGTCCCAGCCGTTTTTACTTACACTTGTTCTCAAAGTCCAAAAACCACCCGCATCGCTTCCCCCAAAGTTCCCAGTGTACAGTTCTTTTCTAGGAGAAACATTGCCAGCTTGTATCTGTACAACCCACTTTCAGATCCCAAGGAAGGAGGACATTTATTTGATTCAAATGGATTTTTCTTTTTTACAACTTTCTTTTTTTAATTCAGCTTCCACCGATCTAAAATTTTTAAAACTTTAATTTGTGCCATCAACTAATAAATGTCTTAATATATATGATCTACATTCACATTTCATACTAGTATAGATTTTTCTATGTATGTTGATTAAGATTGAAAAACTAAAAGGATGTATTTTATATCGATAGATTTAGAAAAAAAAATTTAAAATTTATCAATTTATTAGAGTAATTTTAAGGGTTAAAATAAATTAATTTTAAACTTATTCAAATTAAAAAGTGTGAAAAGAATTATTTCAAATAATTTATATTTTACATAAATTTAAAATTCATGTGTTTCGTTTTACAAATCTCTTTAACAAATTAATATATTTTAAATTATTTCTCAAATTTATCCATCCAAATGCAACCAAAATGAAATTGTGGTTTCCAGGAGTATTTACAATTCGAGTGCTTGCTTTGCATGCAACAGTATTGAACCTGCTTAGGCAGTCCTATATGCTTACTAAAAGTTGAACAAAGAAAAAAAAAAAGAGAACAATATTTGAAGGAAATTTTTTTGCTACTCACTCCGTAATTGTTTGAAGAAAAATTCTTTGCTACTCACTTTATACTGCTGAGTGAGTATTGCTGGTTGTTGGATAATTAGACAGAGTGAAACATTCTACTTTTTAGTGTTTTCTAATGTATCCAACTCTTCAAACAATTACGGAAACAGCAGTATAACTGACTTACTTTCGTTCAAATATTGTTATTGGAAAAATGCCTAAATTATACAACTTTGCGTTGGTAAAAAGAGTGAGTATCATTTATGACTAAAGAGATTTGATGCCAGACGACTAGGATAAAATGGTGGTCCATGGAATGGATCACTCTTTTTATCACCAAGATTTTCTTGTTTGTGGAAGTGCAATTATATATACATTCTTGGACACAAAAAGTCTCTCTCTTAAATTGTAGTATTTAGCTATTCTTTCAAAAAAAAAAAAAAAAAAGTGTTTAGGTATGGCAAAAAGAAAAGCCAGAAACTTTTGGCATCAATATCATTTTACTTAATTATTACAAAATTGACGTAACATGGTACCAAGTTGTAGAATATAATCTAGGAAAAGCTCCGAGGGGTCCAAGCTCTTGGGTTACAAAACCTGAGATAATGCTGTTAAAATCCCTCATCAAAAGGTAGTGGCTTGCCTGGCTAAATATGGTATATATGGATATAAAGACTTGTACCATGTATGGAAGAACCATTGACAAGACCTTTGAGGAGGTTAATGAAAATCACAAATAGAATCTTATTCAATTGATGTTGAACTTTCACCTCACATATTTATTTATCTCTTTTGTATGTGTTAATTCTTTGTTGGACAAAGTACAAACAAATTAGTTTTATTTTTTTCGATTCAGAGCTAAAATCCTTTGCCTTTTTGGCCATTCGATCCATTGCCTAGTATTTCTAATATTAACATTTCCTTGGAAGCTTCTATTGGTTTTATGAGGTTTCTTTTTCTTACAAGAAAGCCCTTCACAGGGTGACAACTGAAGTTGATGAAAATAGAACAATGGACAATACCAAATATTCAGTAATCCCAACCCTCGTGTATACATGAGATTATTTTTACACAATATTCTGTTTATTGAATCAAAGACTTCGTGTTTCTCAAGGAAATAAATTGATACTACTACGTTTGAAAAAGGAGATTCTTCAGTTAGCTGGAAGATCAAGCAAGCTACTAAACAATTGTTCTTAGATACTGTCCTAAAAGAAAACTCACACACAAACATGCATGCGCGCCCGCACACACAGACATTCATACACATGCTTACATTAATTTTGTGAATACGACCAAAAAAGATATACTAAACTAAATTAAGGATGCCTAAATAAAATTAGATTAAGGATTCTGTCAAATGATTAAGGATGATAAATGCAATCACCCAACCTTAAGTGAAAAACTAAAACTCCTTCATTAAACAGTTTGTGCTGATAATAGAAGATAACATATATCCGAAAATGGAAGCCAAATTAGAGAGTTGAAGTTTTATCATTTAAATAGTTGCATCAAAAATAGAATTTAGCTTACTACACAGCACACTGGTAACATCTTCCAAACAACTTCTTGTTAACAATTACAACCAGAAATGGGATATTAATTAATTGTGATAGTAATATACAAAACCACAATAATGTCATAGGTTTAATTTCTTCAATTCTTCAAGAGCTCAGAAATTACTGAAAAGATTAACCTGGGGAGCTAAAAAGAAAATCTTTTTACTGATCTCACTTGTTCAATACTGCAGTTCTTGTCATCAGGCGCTTCCCGGAGCCCTACCAAAAATGCAACACAGAAACCATCAAATTTTGGCCACTGCCTGCATGGGAAAGTATATCCAAAGGAGTACGCAAATATTCACTCCCCAGGTTAAATGGTCCAGATCGATGGAAACGCATGGAACCACTTACTTTTTCCATCAATCTGACGGTGGTAGGGAAATTTATAGGGATAGAGAGAAAAAGAAATAAACAGACAAACCAAATTAAGTTTTATTTCCACTAAGGATAGAGAGAAAAAGAAATACAAGAAAAAATATAAGCACAAAGAAGCCCAAAAAAAAAAAAAAAAAAAGTAAAAAGAAGGAGTTGTACATAGTATTTGCAGCAACAGTAAATGTATTTTTAGTCTCCAATATTTGGAATAATACATAAATTGGTCCTCGAAGTTTCGGTCAAAACAGATTCAGTTTCCAAAGTTTCAAAATTTGAACAAAATTAGGACAATTGATGAAAATTATAAAATTTTTAATAGAAATAGGCCACATGTTGGTCACTTGGTCGTTAAGTAAATGTCCAAAAGAATTAAAAATCGTAGATAAAAGCAAAAATCTTAAATATTAGTTGGGTATGAACCCTTTTTTCCTCTTTAACCCACAATTCGTCTTTTCACTTTAACCCAAGAAGAATCCTAATCTTTCAATCTTTTTTGTCCTTTTGTCTTCCTTGCAGACGATCATCAAATCATTCAATTTTGTTTCAATGCTTTTCGTAATAACTCAACCTCATCCCATATAGTCAATTTTTCTTGATTTTCAAAGGAAATGGAAGGAATTTATGATCGTCGTCATGGAAGACAAAGTGACAGAAGCGATTGAAGAATTAGGGTTCTTCTTGGGTTAAAAAGAAAAGAGGAATTTTCGGTTAAAATAGAGAAAAAAGCTCAAACTCGATTGATATTTCAAAGTTAAAATAATAGTTTAATGTTAAATATAGTTTTCAAGTTTTTATTTTTGATTTTTTTTTTAAGATTATTTACTTTTATCTACGGTTTTTAATTTTTTGGGCATTTACTTAACGGTCACGTGACCAGTACATGACATGTTTTTTGTTAAAATTTTAATTTCAGTCAATTATCCTAATTTTGTTCAAGTATTAAGACTTTAGGAATTAAATTTGTTTTGACCGAAACTTTAAAAACCAATTTATATAATACCCAAACATTAGAGACTAAAAATGTATTTTACTCTTGCAGCAATGATACAGCCCCTCTAATTGAGAGTAGAATTTTCTGAATTTTTAGGCATAGGATATCTCTAGTGACTAGGCATATCTGATATTGAAGTCATTTCACGTCACAAAAAGTTAAAAACCCTAGATCTGAAGGTCTCATCCTTTTCCAATTAAGAAAGTCACATATGGACTATTCTGTATAATTTCTTGGAAATGCTTCAACTTTTTTCAAAAGTCTCTGCAATTGGACAAATGATGTCATATTCACATGTCACTGTCTAGAATACAGGTCTCATAATTATTAATGGAATAATTGAAAAATATAAAATATTATTATTTTTTAATTATTCAATAATTTAATATATTTTATACTCTACATTAGCTAGTTAGTTGTGAATACTTCCCCCTAAATTGACCTTAGGAAGTAGTATTAGTACAGTACGCACGCACACAACAGTATTTTGATATTTTTCTCCTTTCCTTTCCTTCCTCCTCTTTTTTTTCCTTTTCCTTTTTGTTACCCTTTTTGGTGTTCCTTTTTCTTTTAACTAATATCATTGCGTCTGATTTCCATACTTTGGTTTTGTGACTTATAAAAATTGGCCAGAACCTCAATGTGGAAGAAAAGCTACCAATGTACATCTCCGAGAATTAAAGGCTTGGGAATTTTTCGCATGTGAGCCAATATATGCATAATTCTTCGTAGTCCAACTTAGGTAATTAGAAACTAGTCTCTTATTAATTTTCCATGGTAACAAGCAAAAATATTCATGCAAGCCTCCTTTAACTCAGGTTGTACTTCTATCATATCAATTTATTTAGATATGATCATAAACTCTGTATCTTAGTAAGCCGTATTAGATATCATAATCTTAATTAATCACTCAAGAGTTAATTAAAATGCCCATTTAATTTTCTTGGAGGAATTGCGACGATGAGCATTTATCAATATTTGCTTTGTTTCTATGTAAAAGATATATTACTATATTAACTCTCTAGGTTGATAATCGTGCAAAGAAAAGGCAATGAAATGCTAGATTCTTTTTCTGAGTAAGCTATAGTTTTTTTTTTTTTTTCCTTTCATCTAATGCTGTACTCAAAACTTAAAAACAGCAAATTTAGGGCAGGTCGAGTACTTACCTCGCCGAGTTATGCTTGGTTATTGGTCTCCAACATCAGCCCAAAGTGAATATGAGGGAAGTGCGCCCACTTTAATAAAAAAATCCAAGAAAGTAGTTCACAAAGTCACCACCCGAACGTTACAAAAATTGATACTACTATTATTCGTGCAATCCAAGAAAATTAAGGTGCCAAACATTAATTTGTTGAAATTAATGTGAGAACTTACATTCTTGGCGGCAGTACTAAAAGCTTCCCTGTGACTTATATCCGGGTTATTTTTCTTGATCCTCTGAATCTCTTCTCTGCAATGAAATCAAAATGGTTAATATAATATACTCTATATGATTACTGAACTTGCACTAATTAATATGAATGAAGGGGTGATGGGCAGTTGCATAATTACTTTATGAATTGATTGTATGCAGAAGGTACTCGCTGCCTCTTCTCGGGAGCTGAAAAATGGAACACTAATAAATTAACCAAAAAAATAAAGAATGAAAAAAAAAAAAAAAAAACAGAGAAAGAATTGTGAGTTGTGAAACGCACGTCGATTGACTATCCTTTGTTCTGCGCGGTTCGGCATGGAGGGTCGGTTGGCAGCTGTCTGGTTGTGACCAGCTGTTGAAGAGGAACTGAAGTCGATCCTGTACTCGGGGAGAGTACATGAGTTTGGTGCCTGAAATTAATTAAACCCACATGAAAATATGAACCGAAGACAAACAAGAAAAAATTGCATTCTACCAAATTTGTACATGTTAGGGGGGAATTATTTATGGATTTTAATTAAAGATGACACATGTTAAAGACATGAAATTCAGCTAACAAAATTTTGTTTTTGGCCTCATCACACCTCTCAACTTTACTAGTATGATTACTTACATTCTGCTCCGATCTATGTAAGTGTAAGATAAAATATTAATAAAAGATCCTCTTACAACTTAAAAAAGTGCGGAAGTGGTCGGTGGTTCATGGCTTGGGGTTTGAGAGAGTTGACTGAGATTTAAAAAAATTAAGGACAGAGAGAGAGAAGGAAAACTACATTGAAATGACTAAATTAGTTAGGACATAGGAATGATGAATATGGAACCCAGATTGACAGTTGTTGTTGAGTTTTGACTGGAAGGAAGGGATTGATCTCAGAGAGGAGGGAGAGAGAGAAACCCGAAAGGGAATGCAGTTAATTATGGGGGCTGTGTTTCCACTGTAGAGGACAAAGCTGATGAAAAGAGATCATCAAAACCTATGAAACCAAAGAAACTTCAAAAAAAAATTCATGTCAATCAAACTATCAAATCAAGAAACTCAAAGCAAAAAATAAAAAACAACCCTAAAAAATGCTTTTGCTTTCCTTTGATGGGTCAGGACAAATCTGACAGCATATGCTCTTTGGCCGCAAAAATACACCCTAGAAAGAGTAAAAAAAATGCTAGCTTATTAGTAGGCTTTTATTCTGGCGGGCTATATATTAGGTTTGTTCTCAGGTCATCTATTTAGTAGTAGTGCATAAATTTTGCTTCCAAAGACTCCATCTACAACGCATAAAGATTGATTGATTAGATCAAAATAAGCACACCCATAAGCCCTAGATTTTAGAAGCCTATGATCGCCCACAAAATGAGCTGAATTTTGCTACAGAAGGGGAGTGGGGGTGGATGGACCTGAACATCTTGCCAGGAGGAGGAGGACAGTGACTGAAATGCAGCTGCCATGTTCACGGACCATAGATTTGTGCAGTGTCCACATCGAACAGTCACGATATCAAATAAGCTACTGCATGGAACACTCACCTGCACCATCAAAAACCAAAACCCAAAAATTGACTTCTCAGAAAAATCGACTTTCTTGATTTATTATAACCTCGAGATCCCTCTTCAAGAAATGTAAAATCCAAATCCCAAAAGCTATATATCTTATGCAGCAAATTTTTACTTGTTATTTGGACTAAATTATCTGGATTATGAATGAAGATTGGAAGGTTTTTTTAGGTGTAAAAATCATGCCAAGAATTTCAGAAAAAAACCCTAAAAATAATTTTCTTATTAGGCTGATCTTTGTCAAAAACACAATCCCACAAGGGGCTAGTGGTAGAGATTGAAGGAAAGGTATAACACAGGAGGAGGAAATCCAAGGCTGGTAGACTTGTCTTCATCAGTTTATATCTTCAAAATGCTAACTTTGACCTGTCAAATGAACATCATGTTTAAAGAAAATCGAAACAGTAAAATCTCTCGCTCTGACTCTTATTTTCTCTCTCTGTAGTCTGTGGTCATTTGAAACTTTAAGACCTTCAGGTGTGACTTCTTTTGACTGCAAAAGAAAGAAGCAAAAGAAAGTCCAACGATGGAGACTTGACTGTATGTGTACAAGAAAGAAAAAAAAAAATAGAGAAAGAAGATTAATGGAGATAAGTGTAATAACACCAAATAGTCGTCTGATCATCTCTGCATAGAAGATCAGCTTTATATGTATACGAAAAGCAGATCCCACTAGCCAAAGAGTTTCAGAAAGATTAAATTGGATATATATGTATACCGCAAGAACAATATTGCAAAAGTTGCAAGGGATGTAGCAAAGTTGCTCAGGTGGTGGTGGTGCAACATCGATGCAGCTCGACATGTTGTTGTCTTTTTCACTAAAAGAATGAAGCTCCAAAGCAAGAAAGGGATGATTGATTAAAAGGAAGACTTGGGAGAGCTATATAGTAAGAAACAAAATAGGGCAGAAAATACAGAAACCAACTCAATATCTCCTACAAGAACAAAGGAGAAAAAGCAAGCAAGCAAACAATACCATAGAGAAAAAAGGGCTTTTAATTATTCTTTAGGTCCCTCTCTCTCCTGCTTTCTTTCAAGAAGATCTATGGAATAAGTGTGTATAACAACGGTAGAGATATATAGAGTACTTCTTTGTATATATCAAAGAAAATTATAGTTATCTCGCTCAATACTAATATACACTAAAAATTTCCCACAAAAAAATAAAAAAAATAAAAATTGAAGGTATATAGTAGGAGGGAGAGGAGAAAAAGGAAAAGTAGGTTTTGTATCAGAGTGGTTTCCGTGAGAGAAAGGGGAGGGAGAAGGGAAAATAGGGAAAATTCTAAAATAGATCGCGCCTATAGTATTTTGTCATGGGCCCGATAAATATGCTTGTTTTGAATTGGGAGGTTTACAATATATATCATGAATCTGTAATTCATTCAAAAATATAACTGATGTACAATAAAATAAAGGGTTAAATACAATAAACCCCTTAAGTTTTGGCTGTTTTGCATTAAACTCTCCAATGTTATTCTATCTCACTTTGTCCCTTCATTAGTACATAGGGCCCTTTACAAAATTAAAAAGTCAATCAATTTTAGATTTTTACCCCTAGATACTATAAGAACATATAAAATTAACCCATTAAAGTTTGTTATATTTGTCATTTTCTTCCCTAATTCTAGTGTTGTGTCAATTAACCTACTTTAATCATTAATTAATATAAAAATATTATCAAAACAAATAAAATATAATGATGCCCACCAACACCTATGATTTTTTTTTTAAATACTTGTGAAAAAAATTAAATACAAAAATTCCCTAACACTATCGGTATTTTCGATATTTTCATTATATTTTATTTTCAGTAAGAGTAAATTTTTATATGTACGAATTTACCCATAATTATTTATTAAAGTTATATCAGTTTTTTTTGGCTTTTCGTATGTTTATTTAAAATGATTTTTCTTACTTTTTTTTCTTTATTAATATAATTCAACTATCACCTTAATTATACGAAATATCTTTATACATATAAATCAAAACTCAAACTAAAATAATTTAGTTGAAACAGCTTTAATAATTCATCAAAAATTCTAAAATTAATTATTTTATCATATTTTTAAGTTTTAAATATTGAAGAAAACATAATTCGAGAATTGAAATATTAATTAATTTAGAGCATACTTATATTTTTAATAATATTGACAATATTATTATTTTTTATGTATCTCAACGCATTAAATAATACAAAACTTACACAAGGGACTAAAATAGAACCTCACTTAAACCTTAAGGAGTTTACTGCAATTAATCTTTACGGTTAAATTTGTCTTTTTGAAAAAATTAACCGGGGAGTTATATTTGACAGTTAGTAAAAAAAGTAAAGCAAACAAAAAATAATATTATAAAATTTAGTACAAAACAACTCAAACTTTAAGGAGGTTTACTCATTTGTATTTAACCCTAAAATAAAAGTGGGTCCAGCTGTGCACAAGGCAACGAGGATTTGCAGGACCGGAAAGGGAAAGACATTGCAGGATAGGGGTAGGGGATGATGGGAAAATAGTTAGGCCATACTATGTGTTTGCACATTTATTTAAAATTCAGCAGATTAAGTGAAAAATGTTTTCACTTAGCTGATGTAAGCAAGATTTTTTAAAGTTTAATACTGACCACAGAATCTACAGGTAGGGTTAAAAATCGGGTCTACCTAAGTATTTTCGAGAATGATGGGTGACCGGTTCAAGGGGTTTAGAGAAAACCGGGTTTATTTGATTTGAGAGCTGTAAAGTTGCTCATTAAACCGTCAGATATTAGCCAAAGGGCATCCGGTCTGGGCTAGGGTTTTCATGTACGTATTTTGGCAGCATTAGCAAAGCAGTCCATATATGTAGAGGGGTGATATTGTTTGTTGTTGCCATTATGATCAAACAAATTAGTGTGACCACTCCCTTTCCCTTTCCCTTTCCCTTTCCCCTGCTGGCTCTGTCTGGTAACACCACAGCGGACGATGAGGGGGGTGAAATTTCCATAATTCAATAGTACTAGTAATAATGCATGTGTTGTGCTAAGCTACTGTGATCTCTCTTTGTTTATTAGATGTACATAAGCTCAAATATGTAAATTTATTGTAACACAAATTACATTTTCAATTACCAATATATAAGAACCTATTTAGACAATGAAATGCGGCTGAAAGAGTAAAACGATTTCTTTGTGACTTATGGGTCATGAGTTCGAGTTGTTGAGCGGGAAGAGGGAAAGGTGAATTTTAAAAAAATCGAGGCGAAAAAAAAAAAACTACTTGTTTATTTCTACTATCCTACAACTTCAGTCTACAAAAATCCTAGTAAATATTAATACTGTTTGCTTCCTCTTTGGAGTAGCCCTTGGAGGGAAAAACACATTTTTGTGTGTGTTCGACAATTTATATGAGAATAACATGTTTAGGATGCTTAAATGAAGTCTCAAATATTGCTAAATCCTCGCGTTTAGTAAAGAGTAATTATCTTCCTATTTTGTAAGACGTGATTCTTGAGATGCTAATTTTTTTTTTTGATAATTTTATTTGAAAAATTAAAAGTGTGCCAGACTTAGATTTTACACATATGCATCTGTATAATAATTCTTCCTTTTGGTGGTTTAATCATCATATATTTTGAGTCTTTTTGACAGAAATGATTTCTTTCAGTAGTAGGAAGTGGATGTATGTTTTTATTTGCTTGCTTTTTCTCTACAATGCTAAAAGGAAATGGTTGAGAGTTTTATTTTGTTAATTCGTTTAATAGGCTATATATTTCGTAAAGTCTTGACGTTGATATTAAATAAGAGAAAATTCTACAATTACTTTTGAAAATCATCTCATTATACTTTATACTTTATAGAATTATATAATACAAAATCATGTATTTTATAAACTTATACCAAATAAACTTTTGAAGTTAACAAAATGATTCGAAACTATAGAATACCCTAAAAAAAATTATAAAATTTTTCATGTAAATAAGTAATGGTTGAATAAAATTTCAACATCACTCATTTGGCTAAAGAATAAAGGCTGACCTATATGTAAGGGTAATGGAAAGCATTACCTTATTTGGCCAATTCTTGGAATACATGCAACCTCCTTCATGGTTTAAGAAGTTGGGGCTGTAATTAAACATCTCACTTAACTAGTAATCATATGTTCTTAGACTGCACTCACGTAAAAAGTGTTCATGTGTTGATTGCAATGGTGGACAAGGATTCTTTCTATGTAGGTGTAAATGAAGAAACTTTCATTTATCTTTAAAAATAAAATTTAAAAATTATTATTAAAAATCAAAATCACTCGTAATTTAAATCATGTTCTATACAAATGTCTTGCAAAATATAAAATAATAATAATAATAATGTTTTACCGTTTAAAGCTATTTCAACTAAATTATTAGGTATAATTTTGGTATGTTCAAATTATTTTTTTAAAGAGGGAATGATCTTAATTTTTTGAAGATTGAACTAAATTTTAATGAAGTAAACAAGCACAATATCTCATAGATAAAAGATGAGATATACATCAAAGTTAGGAAGTTCTTGGGTGGAATCTATACAAAATCAAAATGTAAGAAAAATGATAACTCAACTTAATATTGAAAATCAATTAGACATTTTTTTACCTTTACATGAGTATCATCGCATTTTCCCATCATCCCCTACCCCTATCCTGCAATGTCTTTCCCTTTCCGGTTTGCAAGGAACACCTTTCTATCACATGTTTGATAACAGAATTCTCTTATCACTTAATATATTAAGTACTATTTAATTTGTATTCAAAATTTTAAGTGAAAACATTTTTCACTTAATCTGCTGAATTTTAAATAAATGTGCAAACACATAGTCTAACACACGCATACTCTCTCACACATATTCACACACACTAGATTCTCTCACTTGCACACACACACTCTCACACAAACAAATACTCTCTCACACACAAAAACATACACTTCCTCACATATATACATTGTCTCTCTCACACACATATACACTTAATCTCTCACACACATTCTCTCTTGTAATTTTGCATACTCATATTCATACACACTCACACACATGCATATTCTCTCTCACTCACATACACACACTCTATCACACACAAATTCTCTCGCACACATATACATACCCTATCACACGCATTCTCTCTCATATATATTTAGGATGGTCCTTAATTATTCATTTTTTTTTCTACACATATCTGACAATTATTTATCATAGAATTAATACATAAATGAAGTGACATATTTAATTCGAGATTGAATTGATTGATTATCAAACGAAATAAATTTATTAATTCTACAATTAATACTTTCAATTTACAATTAATTAATTGAGGTCTGTCTCTTATACACATCTAGGGTATGTATATTATAATTAGGGTTAAATTCATTGAGCCTCTGTAAACTTGTTTTGTCATCATTTATCACATTGTACTTTGAACTAATTTTTTTTAACTATTTAACCCCTAAAACTTTTTTTTTTTTTTTGACATTGCAGTCAAAATTATGCCAGAAGGTAGAAAAGTAATGAAATATTAGTGTTTATTGGTCTTATCCTTGATGCCCTACCTTGTTGCATATTGGTCTCCTCCACTTCTACACCATCATTCTATTCCCCTTCTTAACTTCCATTCTCTTGAAAGTTTCTTTTTCTTTCTAGGCAACCGACTCAATTGTATCTAGCTATTTATTTGTAATCTTCAAACTCCTTTCTTGCTCAACTTATTTGGTTTAGGTGGATTTGTAATGGGATTTTGGTTCTCATGAGTCTACATAGAACTCGTAAATATTTTTTTATTTTTCTAGTATAAATTGCCGAGATTTTCAAATAAAAAGAAACTTTTAAGAGAATTAGGGGAGTAAATGACCAAAATATTAATTTGGTGTGCACAAATGTAAATGATTAGACAATAGGAGATAAAAAGTAAATAATATGATTTTCTTTTTCAAAGTCATACTAATATTGTTCGAGGATAAATAGTTCAATCCCAATTTGCTTTAAGGTCAGTTAACATGGGATTCAACTGAAAATTTTTTATATGGATCGAATTCATAGTATAGTGTCATAAACCCCTTGATCCATGTTAAGTAACCTCATCTTATTTTATCTCACCTCACTTCAAATGGTAAGGTGGCTCATGGACTAAGAGGCCCATGACACTATACTATAGATTCGATTTATGTAAGATAATATATACCGTGTTGTCAAAGTATAAATCATGAGTTTAAACTAACGTTGTCCTCTCTTTGATCTCACTAATACAAAATCAGTAATCTCACCGAACACGGTTTGTTATCTAAAGCTGATATTCTATCTTAATCGTAGACATTCTAAACTCAAAATATATGAACCTACTTCATAGTTTTGTCAACTTCACTCTATACTTATTCCTAAAGGAATTAACCCATGCATAAGTATGGAGACAATTTATTGATAATTCGAAATAAAATCCTTTGTGTATACTTATGACAATGATGATGGATGACGGGAAAAGAAAGACTATGCCAAACACCAGTAACATACATAATAATAAAGGAATCATGACGATAAAATTTTTGTTCTGTTTTGCCATCATGTATGAAACAGATCAGTGATGTGTATGGTTATATATGTCAAAATAAACAAATCATAAATTTGTTGTTGAATGCATATAAACTATAAGGTGGGCAGTGAAAGGATGGTTAATTGGTGCTTTCAAGGTGTATGTAAATTAAAGGTTCATATATAGGTGGTGAGGAGGGTGACAATTAATTAAGTACAGCTTAAATTAAGGGTGGTACGAATAATTAATGATAAGATAAAATAATTTTAAAAAAAAGTGGTGAGGAGGGTGAGTCGCCATTAAGATTTGATAATAATATATAGAATTGAAAAGGAAAGCATTGTTTGGTATATGTTTCTAAATTTTCACTGTCTTAAAGAGATGAGATGAGTACAACTTTTAGGTAAATTATCCCTATTCAAGGAATTATGATATGTCCTCTAATGTTGAGAGACTTAAAAATATTTTCTCTTGGAAAATATTTATTACTCCATTATTTTTTTAACTTTTTTGGTTTTTCTAGATTCCATTTGAAGAGAAAAGTTGAGCATTAGGGCATGGGCCTGTGAATAGAGCACAAATAGTGTGATTAACGACTAAATTAAATGTAAAGCTATGTAATATGTATCCCAGAGAAGAGTGCATTCCCTCTTAAGCAAACAACAAAAAGAAGCAAAAAAGCTATAATTAAAATTATACAGTCCAATCAATTCAGTTGTAAAATCACATCAATTTAATTAAGCAAAATAATCAAGCCTACGTTACTGTAAATACACTCTTTGTTGAGCCAACCAGCTGACAGTTGAGCTGAGGCATACCTGTTCGGCTTTGGTCATTTTCCGTGTCAGGAGTAATAAATAAGCATTAACAATTTCATTTTTGGGGTCAAATTGTAATTCATTAGGGCTCGTAACATGAGAGTTTTACTAGAAATTACAAATTTAATATTAACCAAATTATGGGCTCAAAAATATTTGAAGTCATGTAAAGGTAAAAAAATGTCTAACTGATTTGGTTAGGGATGATAATCAATTTTTATACATATCTTTGTCGATGGATGAGAGAGAATGCGTGTGATTTTATATACACTGTACACATTGTACGTATTTTCTTACGTGTTCATTTGGTATGACGAGGAATTTTGTAACGAAGAAGCAATTGGGATAGAATTGGGATTTGCCTTAATCACGGGCCAGTGGATAATGTCGAATTGGACTTGTGTGATAATGAAATATAGTGTATAATTTTAAAATGTATACTTTACTCGTATTATAACTGAGAAGGAACTAAAATACAAAGTTAGCCCTCAAAGTTTGAGTCGAAATTATTTTCGGTTTCTAAAGTTTTATCGAAACTATTTTAGTTTCTAAAGTTTTATGCAAGATATATTTAGTATTCAAATTTTTAATTTCTACCAATTTATGATAAATTCAAAATTTTCGTCAATTACAAACGGAAAAAGTATTAAATCTCAAGTTCCAAACGTGAAAAAAATATAATTTTAGCCTTTAAAATTTGGGTTATGGTCTATTTCGATCCCTAAATTTATCCACTGGCCCGTGATTAAGGCTTGGTTTTTCTTTTCTGTCAGTTTAGGACAAATTTGAAAAATTTGTTAATTATAGTCGAAAAAAGTCACGTGCAATGCAAGTGATTATTAAATATATCCTGGAATATAACACTTTCTAATCGATTTCAACCCATTAACCATATTTTCACTTTTCTCTCATACTATCAATGCCAAACCGTTTGCCATTCTTGTCTACATTATAATACTTTCTGATGTGATATTAATCCATTTAGCAAGATTAGTGACGAATTTTTGCCAAAAAATCGTTACTAAACGATTTAATGATGGGTTTGTCGACAGAATCCATTCGTCGAAAAATACTTCTTCGGTAAAATATAGCAACGATTTAACATCAAAACTTCAATAGTAGATTTTTTTCATGGCAAGTCGGTTACTGAATTTGGTTTTGAAATATTGTGGAAATCTTAATTAGTGATAGATTTTTTTTTGACTAAATTTATCGGTCGAAAATTCCGTTGTTAAGAATAACAATTGCGATGAAAAATCTGATTGTAGTTAATATTTTTAAATATTTAAAAAATATTAACAACAGAAAAATTCGTCATTAATTTAAAAATATTGTAAAAGATGTTGCTTATGAGCACATCTTATGAGCATATGAAATACAAGTTTGAATTAATGTATTAATCATTTAATCTTATTCAACATTTGCAACTAAATATTAATTAAATTTTCATTTATTACACCAAATTCAACAAACATTCCAAAGATTAACAAACAATAAATGAGTTTCTTTATACTATAAAAAGCAAATTATTATTGTTTTATTATACCTCAAAAATTAGTTTTGAGTTAAATTATTATTTTAGTTTACTAGTCAATTATTATTTTGTTGTTATTATCCTTTTTTTGAATATAACTTTTTCACCACTAGATTAAATAAGTTGAAATTGATTGGAGGTGTTATAACCTAGTTAGATTTAACAGTCATATGCATGAGAAGTGTTATAATATAGATAAGAATGGTGAATTGTTGTTCATTGATATTCAGTGAGAAAAGTAGAAATATGGTTATATGGTTGAAATTAGTTGGGAAGTGTTATATACCAATTTTTAGAATTAACAGTTACGTGTAATGCACGCGACTTTTTTCATCTATAATTGACAAAATTTTCAAATGTATCCGTGGAAATTATAATGTTTGAGTATTTTGTATGGAATCTCGGAGACCAAAAAAGAGACCCAAAATTTGAGAGCTAAAATTACATTTTCCCACATTTGAAATCACATTGAGATTTAATAGTCACGTACTTTATACGTGATTTTTTCTGTTTATAATTGATGAAATTTTTAAATTTGTCCTAAATTGGTTGAAATTGAAAAGTTTAGAGATTAAAATGTATTTTGTCTAAAATTTTAGATACCAAAATAGACCACGACCGAAATTTTGAAGTCTACAATTGCATTTTTATATTACTGAGAATTTGATGTAAGAGACAGGGACTAGAACACCATCTTAAGATGTGTATAAGAGACAGTTGTTACTTGTCAAAATCAATTTATTTGACAAAATCATATTGAATCATCAATTCTTAATTTTAGATACTTGGTCGTATTTTATTCATTATTTCATCAAATCCTGATTTTAGATACTTGGTTGAATTTTGTTCATTATTTTGCAAATCTAGTAACATATTAATGAATAGGACTAATTCTATTTTGTACCCGTCAATTTATATCTAATTTTCACTTTGCACCCCAAAGTTTAGTTTTAGACACTTTACATCAACTCAACTCTCAAATTTGTCCCACTTTAACTTCTTTTTTAACCTCATAAAAAATGTTAACGAAATTTTTATTTTTGCATGCAAAAACATTATTGTACATCTTGCTGAATTTATTGTACATATAGAAAAATTCTGTTAATTTTTTTGACAATATTATAAAAAGGGTTGAAACGAGACGAATTTGATAGTTTGAATTACAAAGTATCTAAAACTAAAATTTTGAATATAAAGTTAGAATCGAAGGCATAAAATAAAATTTGTTCTAATGAATATGTTACTTTGTACTGATTTTCGTGTGTGTTGTGCAAACTCCAAATTGACTTTTAATTCGACGGTACTGTTGCCAAGTTCAGACGGATGAATACAGTGGTGGTCAATTAGTGTTGCCAAACAAACTAATTGATCATTGCATGTTTTATTTCCGAAAATATAGAGGACCATGTACGTTTTTTTAAAATGGGATAGCCAGTTCCGTAAGATTGAACCGAGGATGTGGTTCTTGTTTACACACCACAAAGTTCGCAAGTATAATTATAAAATGAATTGATATAATTAGTTTGTTTGGCCCCACCAAATCCGGAAATGCTCAAGATTGATAGGCTCCCATATAATAAGCAGAGACTTACAGAAAAGAAAAACCAAGAATCATCCAACCAACATTATTGCCTAGTGGAGCCTCATGTCTGGAATAGTGGGTATTAAGCCAAAGTGAGAATTACAGAAGGATTGTGAAGAAAGACTACTAATACTAATGCCACACTATATACTGAGACTAGCATGTAGGTTTATGGTATTCATTTTATAATGCAAGGTGAATAGCATACAAAAGATAATATATATCTCATTTTTTGTAGCATTTAAAATGAGACTAGTATGTATATTTATTGATACTCATTTTACAAAATACAGGATGAATAGCAAACAAAAGATAAAGGAATATTTTACTTTGTATAGCATTTAACGGTTCTAACTTTCACAGAGATGAATAGCATACAAATTATAACATCTCTATAACGATTCTGACTAGTCACTCCATATAGTCAAGAATTTCTCTGTTTACAGATGTTGATTCTGCAGCAGTCTTGCACTTCCTATATATCTCTACCACTTGGCTGCTTGAGTATTTCCTTTATGCGGAAGACAAGCGAATCAGATACATAAAAAGAGCTAACAAATTCATAGCCACACAGAGCAATAAAAACCCGGAGAAAGCGAAAGGCGTGCCCTTTACTTCGCTGATGAGACTGATCGATCCACATAATAAAAGATGTCTCGAACACTGTGTGTGTCCTTTGAGTTTTCTTTCTAATTAATCCCACCACTTTTCCTGCTGGTTTAGTTTCTAGCTAGCTTGGTTCTGTTCTTTGGGAACCAAATACTACTTTAGTTCAAGTGCGCCTACAGCAACATGCATTTGCTTAACAACTAATATTTCTTACACCGTCGGTATAAAAATTTTTATAAATATTACAGCTCTAAATATGTATTATATGTACAAAATTAACTTTTAAAATTTAAATAGTACACATGTGATATGCATTTGCACTCATTGATACAAAAAAAATTACATGATATAGTGAACATTTACTGTTTTCTATATAGAGAAGAACAGCTAAAAGAGAAAGTAAAAAATAAAATAAAGCTAGGGTTTTTCCTATATATGCAAATTTGCTTAATGTATGGTTATGTGATACATTATGTAGGTGTGAAAGTGAGAGAAATTGAGAAGAAAACTTTTAGTTGGATAAGTGCATTTATTGAGGCTCTGTCCTTACTTCTATTATTAGGCCGTGGGTGGGACTTGGAGTGGCTGATATGTATTATTAACCTCAGATGCCTCTACAAGTTTCTTTATGCTTACTGAGATGTGAATTGTTACATTCTCGCATGTCGAAGGAATAATTGCCGGTCGAGTTGTGTTTTCAGTGTCTTCAGACGAAAATTAGTGCGAACCCCTATTCCCACACGACATTCTTGAAAAAAAAAATAGATGGTGTGGTGTCCTAAAAATAGGTAGATTAGAGCAGATGAGGAGTAAATTAATTATGTCTCTCTTGGAATTATATTTTATTAAGAGATTGTATGATTAAAAAATAGGTGACAGTGCACCAAAAAAATAGGTAGTTATATTAGATGTGTAATAATTTAATTATATCTCCTTAGCAATTATATTTCATTAAATGCGGGTATTTTAGACATCACAAAAAAGGAAAAAAAATACTATGAGTGGAGAAACAAAAATTGGGATAAACAACTCACATATATATATTAGTACTAGAAAAGAGCACTTCTAATTAATTGAAAAAATTTATTTTCTAAAAAATAAATAAATAATTAGTGAATGATAATCAAGTATGAAAAGTTTAACCGTTGAACATTTTATTCAAGATTTATATATATATTTTTTATATATTTTTTTTTAATATCTTTGCTCTTTTTCATTGTAATTATTTTCACATTTTTTTAAATATTATTTGTTATTTGTTATAAAATTATATACAAATTTCATTTTTTCTTAAAAATTAACTAACAAATTTTCTCTTTTATGAGAACAACGTACGATATTTTTTTTTTTTATATATTTCTCTTCTAGGAGCCTAAATTATAATTTTCATATAGTGTCCCTACCAATTATTTAAACAATTAAAGATTAAAATATTTTCCATAGTATTGAACTTTTTAAATATATGTGCATATTCTTTGTCATTACAAAAAAAGATAATATCATTATCAAGTATCAAACATTATATAGATGAAGTATTTTAAAATTATATTAGTAGCGAAAATATTAATAGATAATCAGATGATATATGGATAATAATTATAAAAAAAATGATTAATAAAAATTTCAAAATATAAGAAAGAATTTGAATCTAATTGAAATATAAAGAATATAAAAATCAAACAAAAATTATTTCTTATGTATAGGATAACTAAACAAATCAACTATACATTCTCCATATTATAAATAGGTATTATATAGTATAATAAATCATTATTAAAAATTGAACTAATAAATTGTTATTTTGTCTTGTGTTGGAAGCTTATAAAATGCAACAAATGTTAGATAAAACAATCATTTATCTTACTCTATAATACACGAAATGCTAACGAAATTGTAGTTCTAAATATAACTAATATTACAAGTTATTATTTTAAGTGAGATTTTATATATTTTTTGTATCACAATTAATTTTTTGCTAACATATTATGTAAAATATATATACACATAGAGAATATATTATTATGTTATCTCTTAAAATTATGATAATATTCACTTCAATACTTAATTAACCCTTTAAGCTCTTTATTCATCTTTAATGGCATAAATGTAGTTAACTCCGATCTAAAATAATTTTTATTTTTCTTTTAGGTTCATAGATTATAATTTCTAATAGCGACACCACCAGTAACTTAATCAATTATAGATAGAGACTTTTTCCATAATATTAAACTTTTTTGAGATGTATCTATAATTCTTCATCATTTGTGAAGGATAAAATCACCATCAAATATCAAACATCATTTAATAAATAAAGCGTGTTAAGAAAATTCTTTTATTAATGAAAATATTTACAAGAGATTAAATAATATATAATAATCATTATAAAAATTATTAAATAAAATTTCAAAAAATAAGAAAAAATAAACCTAAATATTTAGAACAAAAATATGGCTTCAAAAATTATAATGTCTCTTATACACATCTAGATGTTAAGACTAATGTATTCTTATGATATGGATAGGTATTACGTAGTATATTAAGATCATAATTAAAAAGCGAAAATAAAAATTTATTTTTTTATCTTACTTTGAAATGTACAAAAAATTAATGAAAAATGCTCTATATTACTCTAAATGTATGCAACTTGAATAAAAAAAATTTAATTCTAAAGACATCCAAAATAACATGTAATTTCTATAATTTCTATTCTAATTAATTTTTTTAACATATTGTGTAAATTAATTATGTATCCACATAGAGAATATATTGGTATTGTTCATGTTTCTTAATCTTATGATAATATTGATGTTCTGAACTCTTCCATTCATCCTGATCAATAGTATCGGATATAGTTAACTCCAAAATTATATTTTGATATAATATTTTAGTATAAAATTAAATTTGCATTTATTAAATATATAAAACAAATGAAGGCTAATAAAAGTATATGTGTCACGCCCCAAAAACGGGACCGTAACACGCCGCGCTAATGGCACACCGGTCCAAAGCGCAAGGCACAAACGAACAGAGCAACAAACTTAACCGCAATGAAATAGAACCATCAAACCATTTCTTAACTATAAAACCGAATATTTCATTTTTACACAAAAATACGAATTACAAAATTCCTTCTTAGTACAAAAGATGCTACAACAAAAACAAAGTTCATCAATACAAAACCTATCTAATTTTTCTACCCCTCTCCATTTGTTTTATATATTTGGAATATTATCCGCAAATTTAATTTTATACTAAAATATTATATCAAAATATAATTTTGGAGTTAGAGTCAAAAACAAGCACCTAATCTGAAAAATTATCTAGTCACGTGGGGAGACAGAGTAATGAGCATAACTAGCTCAGTGGATATCATAAAAGCTCTTCAAATAGGGCCAAGCATTTCGATAAAAAGAAAACATAAAAATAATAACATTTGCGAAAACCATAGTCATGAAGCAGTTTCTAAAATGTCTTATGCCATTTAAACGGGTCAGGCATGTCCAAAACATAGCCAAAAAGATCCATTCATTTCAAAACATAGCTAAAATGTCTCATGCCATTTAAACGTCAATAAACCATAGTCATAAGTAGTTTCTAAAATGTATCATGCCATTTAAACGTCAGGCATGTCCAAAACATAGCCAAAAAGATCCAATCATTTCAAAACATAGTATGCTAAAGCATAGCGAAATTTAATCCAAATACAGTTTCTATCCGGATGTTTAATAAACTAGCAAGACACATCTTTTAGGCTCGAAGGTATGACCTACAGTACTAGTCAGATCTAGTAATCTACCACACCTACTAGTCCGAGGGAGGTCAAGTTATCCCATCACAAGACCCCGATCAATTAGTGAGAGCATCATTAACTTAATATAGAACCGGTTCTCCACAAATCAAACATTTCCAAACACATCCAAAATGTATATACCTAAGTCACCTATGAGCCAAAACAGTCTTAAAATGCTTTCATATCAAAAGAGTTTGCAAACATATCAATTGATTAACATAAAATAGCTTGGTCCCGATTTCATATGTAATAATTCCAAATGGGAGTAGGAAAGTACAGCCAAAGATCATACACATTTTAAAATCCATCCAAACATATTTCGAAAGTCGTTAAACAAAATACAAGTGGAAGAGGGTCTATGTTACCCACCTATCAAAGCAAAAACTGCCCAAAAGATCACAGAACGCGATCGCCGGCGGTAGGTGGCGTGGTACCTAAAACAGATATAAGAGGACTCTTAGAAGAGATGTAGATTCTTAAAGAATGACTAGGGAAGCGAAAACGACACTAAAAGCTCTTTGGTCAAAAATGACCTTTTCACAATTTCAGACCAACTTCGACAAGCTAAAACCCCAGTCAAAACACTTAGTTAACCCCTCAAATTCGTATTACAGCTAGATTAGGAGATAATAAGCTCAGTTTTCCGAAAAACCGAAAACTTCGCCTCTCCTAGGCTATAATTAGGCTATCCTCCCTGCCAATAAAATCCAATTCCAAGGTATTCAAGGGATCTTGGTTACAACCCAACTCAAAACAACATATTCAACCAACCAACAAAATCTATTTCCAAGGTATTCAAGGGACCTTGGTTACAACCCAACTCAAAACAACATATTCAACCAACCAACAAAATCCATTTCCAAGGTATTCAAGGGACCTTGGTTACAACCCAACTCAAAACAACATATTCAACCAACCAACAAAATCCATAAACGGAAAGAATCGGAGCAATAGCCGGGACTATATCAATAGCATTCCACAACAATGGAAAACACCTAAAACCATCAAAAGATCATTAAAGACCCTTTAAACATAACCAATTATCCAAATTAATCCTAGTTGCGCCAAACTTCCGCTTACTTACAAAATGAAGGAAATCAATTCCACTTGGTTTCAAGTCTCAATTCCTATCCAAACTAACCTTAAAACACTCTTAAAACATCATTATGTGCATAGACATAAGCATTCATAGCATAACATTCTAGGGCACATATGGAAGACAAAACCCTAACTCATAATCTTAAAATTTGTAATCTAACCATGGAAAGTTGTTAAAAATCAACCCCAATCACTTCCCAACCTCCAAAACACTAAGAACAACCCATAACATACATAAATCAACATATATAAGGCTGCAAAGAGGGTTTATTTTCAGCCCTAAGAATCCTACAAAACTTGAAATTAAAGCTTGAATCATAAAGCCCATAAGCTATAAATGCTAAAATACATAAAATCTTACCTTCCAAGTGATTCCTACTTGAAATTCAAGAAAATTTTTTGGGGAAAATGGAGGAAGAAGTTCGACCAGCAGCTTGGAAGAAAATGGAGAAGAAATTATTATCTTTATGTTTTCTTTTTATCGCAATGCTTTATGACTCAAAATAATATGAAAAACATTTTAAACCAATTAAAATCAAAGAACAAGGCTATTAAAATACTGGGTTTCACAATATGGATTTATTTTTTGTACTTTTTTAATTAATTCCTTTTATTATATATCAAGATATTTAATCTAAGTCTTTATTATTTTGTTAAGTAGTGAAGAATTACATTATAATTTCTAAAATCAACATGTAAAATCAATCTATATCTATAATTATTTTAGAGTATTTAATAATGTCCTATGACTATATTTGAATAATATTTGTTGTCTTTTAGAGAACTTACTCGCTTATTATTTTCTATACTAATGTCATTCCTACAATTTATATATAGTATTCTTATAGGTCTTGTAATAATTATTCTAGACTATTTTGAGCATGAATCATACAATTGGTTTAACATTTTTTACCTTATTAATAGTTAGTTCAAACCAATATTTCTTTGTTGTTGTAGCATATACTGTAACAATCGGTATTATAATTTCCAAAATTGACATTTAAATTCATTGTATACCTGTAACTATTTAGAGTATTGTTACAATCATTATTTTAGAATATTTTGGATATATATATTGTATCATAGATTGAACTTATTTTCTATCTCATCAATAATTCATCTAAACTAATATTCTATAAAATGATGTTATCAAAGATAAAGATTTAGTAATAGAAATACTATTAAAGAGATATAAAATTAACAAATACTTTTATCTCAATTAAAGATTATAAGTTTTTTTTTTTTTTTTTTTGAACTCATTACTTTCATTGCTTGGTTAATTTTCTTTTCTTCATGTAGAACAGAAAAAACAAATATAAATTAATCATAATATAGACTTAAAAAAATAAGGAAACAATGTTATATATATTCCATAATTTTTCACTTTATATAAATTTTAATTATTTATTTGTATGATTATTAATTTTGTGATTTTAAGTTAGAACATACTCAAAAATTCTATACTCATGGATATATCTCTCCTGTTAACTAAAATTTTAAGTTAAAAGAAATTACTATAATCAAGAGTCGTGAAACCATTATACAACACCGACATTTAAGGAAAGTTGCGCTTAAAAAATAATATCGGCTAAATTTGTCATCTTCTTCAATTAATCCCAACCAAAAAGGCTAGCAAAAATGCCAAATTCAACTTCAATGTTTCTTTTCATCAAATTCTACATGAATTAAGTATTCTCCTTATGAAAAGTTTATTTATCAGACAAAATTAAATAAAAAATATTAGAATATAATAGGGATAAAATGGTCAACATGTTTAGTTGATATAATAGAAAGACTTTACTGGTCAATAGATAATGTTAGGTATTAACCTATCAATGACACTAAAAAATGGGTGAAGTGTAACAAACCTTATATATAAATCACACAGGGAGAAGGATCTAATTAAGGATACTAGAATGAATAATTAGAAAAAAGAAAATAATTGTAGTGAATTTAGAATATTTATAATAGTTATAAAAGATTATTTTTATTATGACTAAAAAATAGAAACAATTTGAACAAACATAACAGTTACAAAATGTAATATTTTTATTTTATTCTTTGCTTAAATAGAAATGATTTTTCTACTCTTAGAATTATGTACATTCTTATTATGTATTTATGCCAAAATTTCGTAATAAGTTAAGGAGGAAACAATTTATTTTATTAACATTACAAACATTTTAGAATAAAATAAAGGATGTTTTCATGAACATTCGATTCATTTTAAAGTAAGATAAAAGAACAAATTATTATTTCATTTGATTTTTATAATGATATTAATATATTAAATTATACCTATCCGTAATATGAAGAATATATTAGTTTAATCTATTTAATTTCTTATACATAAGACAAAATTTTTGTTTGATTAATTTAGTCTTTACATTTTAATTAGATTCATTTTTTATTTTTTGAAATTTTAATTATAATAAATATTTTAATACAAATAAAAGTCTTCCATCTTATTATGTATTTATGTTAAAATAGATGATTGTATACTAAACAATAGGTAGAATAGATTATGAGTAATTTAATTAGTTATGTTTTCTTATTGGGAATTAAAAATTATATGATTCATTTTTTTATTTTTTGAAATTTTAATTATAATAAATATTTTTATACAAATAAAAACTTTCCATCTTATTATGTATTTATGCCAAAATAGGTGGTTGTATCCTAAAAAATAAGTTGAATAAATAATGACTAATTTAATTATATTTTTCTATTTGGAATTGAAATTATATTTCATTAAGGGTGGGTATTTTTTAAAGCATTAAAAAAAAAAGTAGAGAAACACTTAAAATATGTTTTCCTATTAGGTATTGGAAATTATATTTCATTAAGGACAGGTATTTTAGACATTACGAAAAAGAGAGAAACACTTATATATGTTTTCTATTAGGAATTGTGATTATATTTTCATTAAAAACGGGTATTTTAGTCATCACAAAAATGGGGAGAAACACCAGAAGGGCACAAACAACTCGTATATATATAATAGTATAAATAGATAGATAGATAGATAGATAGATATACACATATATATATATAACCTATATATAAATTTGAGTTGTTTCTCCCATTAAAGTGTTTCTCCCCTTTTTTATAATGCCTAAAATACCGTCCTTAATGAAATATAATTCATTAAAAAAATATAATTAAATTACTCCGTCAAAGTGTTTCTCCCTTTTTTTATAATGCCTAAAATACCGCCCTTAATGAAATATAATTCATTAAAAAAATATAATTAAATTACTATTATTTTCTAATAAACTACCTAAATTATTTTTTTAGGAAAGCACCACCTATTTTTAGTCATACAGATCCTACTCAAGATATTATAATCTTTTTATACCCCCTAATACATGTGTTAATTAAATAATTTAGATCTAATATGCCCTTCTTGAAGTATAATTAGCCTACCTAAAATCCTCTCCATTTAATATAATAAGATTATATATCTTTTGTAATACTACTATTATTTATTATTTATATTTTAAACTACTACAACATAATTCTTTAGATTTATATGAAAATTTAGACATAAATTATTAAGATGGTAAAAATTTTATTTGCATAAAAATAATTTATATTTGATCAAAAATAAAATAAAAGTAGTTTTTATAAATATTTAAATTATTTCTTGCTTATGTTAGTACAAAATTATGGCATCAATACATAATAAGAAATTATAAATTTTTAAGAGTAGAAAAATTATTTATCCTTGAGTAAAAAATAAATAAAAATATTATTTTATAACTGTAAATATTCTAGTTGTTTTATTTTTTTTATGTCCTAATAATAACAATCTTTTATAACTATTAATTCATAAATAATTATTTTTTTTCTCTAATTGTTTATTCAAGTATGCTCTTGCATGTTAGTTAATTAGACTTAAGTTTTATATTTACATTTGTCAATAACATCTATAAATATCTTGAGTAAAAAGTATAAAACTTTTATATCTATTATAACATGATTAATCATGTTTTTTTTTTTTGGGCTACAACATGAAGTTGTTATGGTTTAGGATCAATGTATAATAACTAATTAGTTGTTCATCATAGCAGATAAGTTAAATTATTTGATCGACTTTCAAATTTATTAGTGTTAATACATTCTTTCACTTTAATCTTACCTTTGCCTTTTCATATCAAAGTTTTCCTTCAACTTAAAAATCATAAAATTAATAATCGTACAAATAAAAATTTAGTATTTATAAAAGTGAAAAAATAATAATATATATAACAATATTTCTTATCTCATTTAAAATTTTATTACGATTAATTTAGATTTGTTTTTCTTTTCCCTACATGAAGGGAAAAAAAATTAATCAACCATTACAAAACTAAAACTTGATGCGAAATAGAAAACTCATAATTTTTAATTAAAATAAAAGTATTTGTTAATTTTATATATCTTTAATAGTAATATTTGATTACAAAATCCTTATTTTTAAGAATATAATTTTGTAAAATATTTGTTTAAGTAACTATTAATGAGAATGAAAATAAATTCAATTCATGATACGATGCAATGCATAAAATATCTCAAAATAATCATTGTAATACATACAAGAATTCTACGCATCCCATGACCTATCTTCTCCCGAAGACGAGAACCGAGGTTAGCTTCAGCTAAGTTGTTTACCACTGAAGGGTAAAAAGATTAGAAACTAACTAAAAACCAGCTACGTATCAAGGGCTTGAGCCTCACGCTGCATGTTATCGGAGATAGAGCAATGGGAGATTCAGTAAAAAGAATGCACCACGATCAAGCAGACGAATCATTTCCCTTTCTATATCTGCAATTTCCGTCTAGTCATTCGTTGGAGAGTTTCGAGCTCTGTTCCTATCTGAAGCACAGGAAGACCCGTTCCATCAGTCGACTAATCAGGCTATTGGTTTTGTAAAGCTATACTCATGCAATTTGGGATCCTCATGTTGGTCAACCGGGTGTGGAAGCCGGGTGCTCTTGGCCTTGTGAATATCACCTATTCTGTGATTCTAATATATAAACTTAAATAAGTAATTAATATAGAAATAATATATATTATGTAAATATAGTATTAAGTATTCTAAATACTTACAAGTATATATTGAAATGTTAATTTTAGAAACTACAATGCTAATTATTACAGTATTTGATAAAACAATATTGGTTTAGATTGACTATTGATGAGGTAAAAAAACAAAAAGTTCAACCAATGGTACAATGCATTATCAAAATAGTCTAGAATAATCATTACAAGAACTATTAGAATACTATGCATAAATTGTTAAAATGACATATAGAAAAAACAGATAAGTAAATAATGTAAAAGACAACATAAATTATGCAAATATACTTTTACAATTAAATATTTTAAAATAATTACAGATATACGTTGCATTACACGTCAACTTTGGAAACTACAATGCATTTTTTACACTATTTAACAAAACAATAAAAATGTAGTTTAAATATCTTGGTAAAAAATACAAGGAATTAATTGAAAAGGTACACAAAAAATAAAAATAAAATTCACATGCTATTATTAGCTTTAATTTTGTTATATATTTCATAAATAGAAATTTTAATTTCACAGTAAAATACTATATCAAATATAATTTCGGAACTAACCACGTTCGATACCATTCAGAATGAAAGGAAGAGTTTAGAATATCAATGAAATCCTAAAGTGAATGTTATCATAAGGTAAAGAAATATGAAAAAATATCAATACATTTTATATTTTAATACATAATTTACACAATATGTAAAACAATTAATTGTGATAGAGATTATATAAAAACTACGTATTAGTTGGGTTTCGTACCAAAAACTTGTAATTCTAGATATATGTATTATAGAGTAAGATACATAAATCACTCATTAACAATTTTATACATTTAAATAAAATAAAAGAACAACCTTTTATTTTTCTTTTACATAATGATCTTAATATATTACATGTTACCTATCCATATTATAAAGAATATATTAGTTTAATCTATTTAATTTGATGTCTTTGTTATTTACATTTTACTTAGGTTCAAATTTTTCTTACTTTTTGAAATTTTAATTAATCATTTTGTAGTTATTACCATTTATTAGTTGATCTCATGTAAATATTTTTCCTAAAAAAGAATTTTAACATGCTTTATCTATAAAATGATGTTTGATACTTAATAGTGATTTTATCTTTTAATAATGATAAAGAATAGATGGATTAATCTAAAAAGTTCAATATTATGAAAAAAAATCTTTATTTTTAAATCATCATGTCATTGGTGGTGTCATTATAACAAATTAAAATCTATGAACCTGAAAGAGAATGACAAGAATTATTTTGAATTATAAATTAACCACATTTTATGCCATCAATATGAATGAAGATATCAAACTTCAAAGTTTCAATAGAATACTAAAACAGATGTCATCATAAGTTTAAGAAATATAAAAAAAAATACCAATGTATTTGCTATATATATATGCATTTACACATATATGTTAACGATCATTAATTGTGGTAAAAAAATTATATAATATCCCAATTAAAGTAACGTGTAATTTTGGACATCTTTAGAACTATATATTTTTTTATTAAGATCTTTTTTTATTAACATTCAGTGCATTTTAGAGCAACATAAAAGAACAAGTTATTATTTTAATTTTTTATAATGATTTTAATATACTATGTGAACCTATCAATAATATAGAGAATATATTAGTTTAATTAGACTTTAAATTTAATTTTCTTGATGTATTCGTTCTTTATATATTAATCATATTCATTTTTTTTTATTTTTTGAAATTATAATTAATTTTTGTAATTACTATCCATATATACATTTGATTTCATGTAAATATTTTTCGCTAATCAAAGAATATCAATACTTCATCTATAAAATGATGTTTGGTACATCTGGCCTGTAATGTCTTTATTATTTTAGTAATGACAAAGCATATACAAATATATTTAAAAGTTGAATACTATAGAAAATATTTTTATCTTTAACGATCAAGTAGTTGGTGGTGTCGCTATAAAAAATCATTATCTAAGTATCTAGAAGAGAAATAGAAATAAGATGCAAATAATATAATATGTTGTTCTCATAAAAGAGAAAGATTGTTTAATTCTTTGACACATCTAGATGTGTATAAGTATAATGTTGTAACAAATAACAAATAATAGTGAAAAAATTAAAAAAATAAAGGTAAAAATAATTACGAAGAAAAGAACAAAGATATTAAATACATATTTTAAAATATACCTTTTGTATAAAAAATCAACAAATAAAATATTTACACTTTGTACTTTATGTTATCATTCACTAATTTTTTTTTTCTCTAGTGTGTATATTATATATATGGGGAATTCTACGATCCCGTTGAGGGAACCATTCCCTGACTCAAAGACATGCAGTCTGAGTTTTTAAAGCGTATAGTGTTATCTTGCTCTGTTAAAAACGAGGAAATGATTAGAATTCCCCATAGATATACCAGACCAAGAGGAAAAATTTTAGTGAAGCTTCTAAAGTGCTCCTTAAAGTAAATTTTTTTGTTTTCATGAGGGCTACATAAGAGTAGTCTCTCTATCCAAATGAAAGTGTTTGTAATAAGAACCACAGACTAGTGCACAACAAATATAATGAAAGTGAAACTCATTTATTTCACCATCTTTCTGTTCTATGATACTGTACATCAACATTTATGACCGAGACAGAGAGAGATTGTGTGTTCGATTATTTCGATTGAATACCTTGATCATGTGAAAATGTCTGTCTAAAGTCAAATCGCATCCTGGGGGTGCGGCTGCATGTGATTTAGATGGTTCTATAAAATAGCATTGAGGATGAAGTTCTGAACGGCATATTTATATTGTTCTTTGATCCTCCATTCCATCATGTGAAAGCCAACAATCTAAATTATATGGTCTGTGTGGTTCATGAAATTAGACGGTGGTAGATGGAAGTGAAAATATTTGAGTAAATCCATCTTAGACTTTATTTGTATTGTAAATTGTCTAGTTTTAGTCTATTTAAGTATTTTTCTTATATAAATGAACTAAATTTAATAATTTCTTAATTTGTCAAGTACTTTATCACAGATCAATGAGAGCATTCCATGTAAAACAAGAAACCCAACTTTCATGGAAGGGTCCTAAATCAATGGACCTCCCATTCTAGACGATCAATTAGGCTAATGCCAAAGTCTCTTTGTCCTCCAGTTGGACAGGGATCGTGGGATATGGCACAATTGGCCACTTGGGCCTAATCCTTTGTGCTTGGATTTTCCATCATGGAACCAATCAAAGTCTGATGCATGCACGATCATCAATTAGGCTACTCGCAATTACCAACTGGATCATTAATCCGATCTATATCTAAGAGATTAATCAAGAACACTACAGCATAGATGTTGGATATTTATTTTTTTCGGTTACTTAACAGGTTTTGCTTTTCTAATTATAGGATATAAAACAAAATAGCAGTAAAAGATAAAATATTCAATAAAAGAAAAGCAAATAATTTGGGAAAACTTAAATAGACCCAGTCTTTAATTTCATTTATAGACCCTATGATATGAATTAAACTTTATAGAATAAATAATATCACTAGATGTAAACAAAATTTCATAAAATTTAATCATAATCATAAGGTCTATATGTGGAACCGAAAACCAGGACTACCTAGGTATTTTACTTTATGAAAATGTTTAATTCCAACTGTTAATTTGTGTTTAGTGAGAGATAAAGAAAGCAATAAATAAGCCTGCAGATAAGTCATGAATTTTTATCTAATATTATTTAACCAATTCTAAAAATGGGGAGAATGTGTGAGAGAACACTTATCATGTCAACCAAAAATTTTGAGAGCAAAATAAAAAGAAGAAAGAAATCAACCTGGCCCCACAATGACAAAGGTAATAACTTTTACCACGGTTATTTTGCTTTAAATGTAGAATGTTAATCTTAAAAATTTCTGTATCAAAGGACAACCTAGTCTTGTCCGATCCAAAGTTGAACTTAAGATCATGCGCCTCAACATGAGTAGGAGCATTACTAACGAGGGGAATGAGAAAACAAGGGGAGGAGTTGACTTCTTAGTGCCAAAACTATAAGCTGGAACCGTAGGCACTTCTTTTGGCTGTGAAACCATTCCACTAGACGAAAATGGCATGAAGGAGGGTGTTGGAGGCTCTGACAATATACTCAAAGATGCGGAAAGAGGGAAAGTAAATGCAGCAACGTTGTCAGATGACACAGAACGAAGGGGGTCATGCTGCCTACCAACAGAAATATGTGGCAAAATTGGCCTCGACCCAGATGAATGCAATTGTGGCTTCTTTGATGGCTCAATGCCAGGTTCACTCGGTGAAGTTGAGACGGGCTGCCCATTGATTTGACTCTGGAAGGGATTGTTTCGACTTGTCTTCTGCAATAAAGACATTACATTTGTCCATAGAATTTCAGCTATATTCATACAATAATAATTTCGTAAGCATGAATTTTGTTTCTCAATGTTCTAAACTCTGTCAAAAGAACATCTTTAGTAACAGGAATTTGGATTTGTAATGGTATCCATCTTATCTTATAGATATAAGATTTCCAGATTCATCTTAAGATACAATCATACAATCATTAGACACACAACTAAGGTAATTAGTGCCAAGTGTTTGCATAGAAATACAAGGTGAACATATGCCTATGGCACCTACGTATTCTCTTTTGCTTCATACAACACTAATTCTCAAGCAACTACACTTTTTCAAGAAAAATGTACTGGCCTCACATGATTCCACTTTCTCTTTAAGTTTGAACTAACTAGCACGGTAGTCTGACATGCAATCTACTCTTCATTTTAAACTACAAGTTCTATCAAGTCTGTCTTCTGTGAATCCACGACAAGTAAAACTCAGACATCCATTACCAAAAGGGAGTACACACAAGCTGCAATAAAGTTACAGAACAGCTGATTAACCATGGAAAGCCACCAGACAAGCTCAACAAATTAAAGACAAAAAGAATGAAGCAGAGCATTTAGAAGGTAATATTATAGACAAAGGATTGTACCTCCTGAAAGCTTTTCAGTTGAGAAGTACTTTTAACAGAAAACAAAGGCCCACTGTTGGCATCACTTTTTATCATAGAATCAATAAAGGATGTGGCGGGAGTATTACTACTTGGTAATACAGCATCTTTAGCTTCTATGCTTCTCTCCAGGGATTCTACTTGACTCTTTGAATTGTCTCTTATACAAGTTTATTTTCTTCAGAGAGAAGTTTTGTATCAAACAAATCAGGTTTCTTAAGCGAACCAAATTCTCCAGCATGTGTGAAGCTGGCATTTTCCTTCAGCATGGCTTGGGAAGCCTCAGGAGGAGATTTCTTCCATAAGCAGCTGCTAGCTTCAATTCTTCAGCCTTCTCTTGAGGTGTGGGCTTGTGTCTGTCAAGCTGTTCCAATATTCTTTTACTCTCTCTGTAGAAGATGCCAGGGGACCATGCAGGAAAGAGGGTGGGGAATAACCCTCTTTCCTGCATGGTCCCCTGGCTGTTGTTTAGAAGTACTTGTTTCACTAGGTTCCAGATTCTTCTCTAAATCAGGCATATGGCCTTGAGAGACAACAGGCTGATTTACTGGTAAAGGAGCATCTTTAGAAGATTTCAAGAAAATAGATCCTCTTGGTCTGGTTTCTGAAGCAAATTTATTTTGAACGCGACGAATAGGTCCAATGGAACCATAGCTATTATCAGGCACATCATGTCTTGATTTCACCTAGAAACAGAAAAGAGAAAGTGTAAACAAATATTCCATTCATATGTAAAACTAGGCTTAGAAATTTGATAGTCATGAAAAAAAATTTGCAATTTGGATACCACATGTTCTCCTATAAGATCCACTACAGAATTGACATTTCAATCTATATATGATGTTTCAGATAGGAAAAACCACCACTGACTCTCCAAGCATCATCTCTCAAGAGTTAACCATACATCAACATAGAAAAAGATGAATACTATGGAAGGAAAAGATGAGAATACAGATGCAGCAATAATTAACCATTTAATGAGATATACCTGTCCAAAGATTGGCGTTTGAGATTGCTTAAAGGGTTTTAATGAAGTGATTAGGTACCTGCTATCAGCTTGTGATGGAGTCAGCTGAAAACATGAAAGAGAAAATAGAAACAATCATTTCAATGTGAAAAGGCACGGTTAAATACTTCCAAAAGTTAAATTAATTTACACACACCTGTGCCCTGGACTTAGAATAAATACTTCTAGAATATGGGGTTCTAGGAAAGTCATGCAACCCATGTCTGCCTCTCTGATTTGGCGTTCTGTAACCATGTTGTTCCTGTGCCATGGCACCCGGCCAGCCAGTTGATAACCGAGGTGCAGATGAGGGAATAGATGGTTTCGATGCAAATTCATTGCTAGGTTGTCTAGTTGTTCCACCCTTTGAAGTTACACTAAAAGGGCCTGGGCCCTGTTCTGCTATTCGACTTCCCATATAAGCCCTAGCAATATCCACAGGTGATGCACCAATTTCGTCTTGCACCTAGAAAATTTCTTTGAGCAATTTCAGGAAACATCACAATATTGAAAATTATGAGATGCTAATGATGCAGGACACTGTTGGAACTTGGCAGATTCATGCATTTTCTAATCCGATTATGAGGCAACTTAAAGGTCCAATTTCTGGTCAAGATCATTTTCTAACCCTATTATTTATAACTACGAAGTCCAATTTCTGGTCAAGATCCAGAAAAATAGCTTCATTTTTTCCTTTTTCATTCTCCATCTCGACAGCTCATGTGGAAATGCTTAGGAAGAATATTTAACCACAACCACAACCTAAATTTTCCAAACAACGAAAATGGCATTTACTGATAAATAGATCATACTAATAAAGGATTAGTTTAAAATGCCACTATACTCACACTTGGCTGAGGAAGAAATGCTGCAGTTCTTGAGATAACCTTCTTCATATCTTCCTGATTTCCTACATCTAATGTCTTAGGCAACGGGGTCAGCAGAACTCTTTCAGAGCCTCCTGCAGTGGTCAGCATTTCATTCCTTTCCCTTTCTGAGCTTCTGGTGGCTTTCACTGATTAATCAGAGCTTATTATCTCCATCAACCGATTGATCTCATCCCTAAATGGCAATGAAGAGTGGTAGACAGGAAGCTTTAACCAAAAATCTAGATGTCAAAATATGTTAGTGATGATGCATAGAGACCACCACCGGAGCATGTGCAAAAGATGAAGCAGCTCATGCAAAAGAAGAACATGAAAAAGTGAAGGGACGGAAGAGTTTATGCATATAAAAGGATGTGTTGATAACAGCAAAAGAATTTTGTCAATCATATGCCTATGCTCAGCAGAAGTTTAAAAAAAAGGACAAAAACAAAATAAATCTAGGCCCTTAGATCTTAAGAACTCATACTGCTTCAAGCTAAGCAGTTACACAATATCATACATACATCAAAGACTGGAATTTGATCCAAGCGATGCTTCATGAATGAAGAGGGCAGGATTACTCATAAAGCAAGATTAGATTAAGCTTATTGGTGATAAAGCCATTTGTATGCAACTTCTAGAACTGGGCAGAAATAGAAATGAAGCCTCTAAAAATCAAAACATTTTTTTAAAGGAACCTTATAAGAAATATTCTCGATACAATTACCTCCAATGAACTGGCAGTCAGAAGAACGGATTCCCAAAAAATCCATATATTTTTTACCATAGTTTGGTGTCTGTAAAAATGCTGTTAAAGAAACACATAGCTGCATTTTTTTTTAACAAAATCTTCTTTAACGTTCACTTGTAAGCAAATCAAACAGGATAAGAATGTTACTTTCAACAAAAAACTCAAACTGATGCAACCATATCCAAGAAATCACAGAATCTGCATAAAGCAATGCATGCACAAGGGTTCATTCATAGAGAGGAGCTAATATAGTCGAAAACTAAGGCATTGAGCAAAAAGAAAACCACAGGAGACAGACAAAAAGATGTAACTGAGATCAATTTTACCCAGAAAAAGTTTTTCCTTTTATGATCTGTTCAATTTGGGAAATTTGCGAGTTATCATCGGACATCTTTGATTTATCTTGCCTAAGCTCCTCACTTTGACAATTTCCCTTTAAGCCAAATGCCGCTACTTCACTTGGACCAGATCTTTCAGTAGACTGGGGTACATCATGCTGCATCAATATAATTCCAAAAGTTTAAAAAGGGACTTTGCATGGACAAATTAAATAAGAGGGGGACTACAACATTATATATTTCTTTTCCACACACTTATCTGTTGCAGAAAATACTAATAATCAGAGTCATAGTGTTAAAAGCCCTCAAGGCGCGCGCCTAGGCTCTAAGGTGCAGCAAGGCTTAGCCTTGGCGCCTAGTTGGTGGACATCTAGGCTCTATACAAAAAGTGAGAAAGCACGGGCTTTCTCACCTAGGCACAAGGCTCTCAGGCTCCCAGGAGAGGGCTTTGTTACTGGTTGACCATAAATAAGGAAAGGCATTGATTGTATAAGTTAAAATGTCAAACCCTAATCTTCTCCAAGACCAAGCCGTCATTGTGCTGCTTATTGTGTTGCCTATAGCTTCTTGTTTTTTGGTTGGTTATAGGTCGTTGTTTGTTGGTATGCTTGCACTTGTTTGTTTAAAACTCATGTTAATTTGCTTTGAGCCTTTGACAATTTGACTTTTGAACACACGCACACACACACACACACACACACACACACATATATTTCTGTACGCCTTATGTGAAAAAGCCCGCGCCTATGCCTTACACCTTGTGCCTTGCCCCTAGGCTCCAGGGGACTCTCGCGCCTAGATGCGCTTTGCGCCCTTAATAACTATGATCAGAGTAATAGTAGCCCTAAAAGTAGCAAGACTGTAATTTAACCACGACTATTACAATTATTTTGAGACAACAACATCATAATAGCAGACTTAATAACCATTAAAATACTGCATCTTAAAAAGTGCACAAATGAAAAACCACAGAAACAATACTTGAAGACAATCTTCAGTTATGACAATCTTTTTTCCTTACAAGATTTGTTGTTATGAACTAGCAGAAAGATATTACGAACCAAATGTTGCCTGGATCTTACCCCCTCCCCCCCTCTTTTCTCAACCATAACTATTTTTCTGAAGAAAAAAAAGACTATTCAGATGAGAAGGCAGGCAAGATACTTACAGTCACAGTGCATTTTCCATTGGCATCAGCACTAGTTGTTACATCCCTGCCTGGTGTAGCTGCCCATAAAAAGCTTGCCAAGTTTAATACCAGAAATCTTGACTAATGCAGAATGCATTACATAGTTCACAATGAAATGATTATACCAGAAAATCACAAAGAAAAGAAAAGAAAATCTAGATAGTAAAAAAGATTCACCGATGCTAAATAGGTACACAATGAAAAGGGACAATTCTGAAATTTTATATCAGATAGTATCCAGAAAATTTTCTCAAGTATGGAGAACTTAAGTTGAATTCATCTCCCCCCAAAAGGCACCTGCCTTGTCAATATTCGGTCATGCAGAGAATAAAGGAAAGAATTGAGCCAACTGAAAAATGCAAGAATTTATGCTTTAACGTGATAGAAGTCCCTTCTTTTTTCAAAAGTTAATTATACTCGTGAATTCTGATATACAGTCCATACACAGCCAGGAAAACTCCAATGTAATATGGATGCGCTCATAGGCCATAACCATAAACCCAAATGCCACCAGTAAGTTACATTGGTGGTCTCAAGCAAAAAAGTTAATGTTGAATCCAATCACATTGTGCATACTCCACAATACTTTAACTCAGTTATCACAAAACAACTTTCCAGTATATTTATGATGTCTAATCTTCTTTTCCCAATCCTCCAAATAACTCTCTACCTCAATAACTCAACGTCCGCATCAAGGTTCAATTTAGCATAAATCTATCCTTCCAGAAATATAATAGTAGCATACTTTACCAAAGCAAGAAACGACTTTAAAATATTTTCAAAAAGTCGGTGATAAAAAACATAATCCGCAGAAATAGCATACCTAGATTTTCAGCTGAAGGAGGAAGAGGAACAGCAGCTGGTGATTTGGAGAAGAAGTAAGGAATGATCTTGGTGGCGCCGCCGGCTACAAGGCGATAGGCAGGGTCGACGATCTTCGACAACCAATTCCCGCCGCGACCTTGCTGATTGGTTGGAGGACGATCGTAAGGAGTGGACTTGGAATTCCTCGTAGACGGTTTTCTTAGTTTGCCTCCGGCGCCTCTCTCACTATCTCGGTCTCCGTACAACGCCGGCGACAGTGTCCATTATACAACCTCTTATTGAACTTGGGGAGAAGTGGGGTTAATTATTGGGGTTAATTTGATCAAAAACCCTAATTTTTAATTTTTTCGAGAAAAAATAAACCTACTTGAAATTGAACTCCTCCGTCCGCTATACAACCAATCCACCACAGACAGAAGACACTCGCAAAAAAGAATTGATTACTAGTAATAGGTTAAAGCTAACTAAACTAAATATGAAATACACATAATCATTTGACCCCCGCAGAAGGGGAAGTTCTTTCTCTCTTTTATTTTATTTAATTTTTTGTGCTATTGAAAAGTTTTCATACAATTTTTTTTTTTTTTGAATATTACAAATTTAGTATCTAAACTTTTTTTTAGAATTGATTAAAGTGTGATTAGTTTGATTTAAATAATATACTTTTATCCACACATAATTTTTTTTATTTTTATGGAAGTCTCATAAGTTTTGCCATAATATCAAAGACGTCTACGCAGGTTTTCTTTTATTTTTTTCTTTGTTTTAACTTTTAAGTACTAGGTAGTTTTTTTTTTTTTTTTTGGTGCTTGTAAATTATAAAAAACATAAGTGGATCCTAAGCACATCATGGTACGAGGATAGCTATAAGTTTGTACCTTAACCAATTTTATTAATATAATCTCGTGTACGTTTGTTAAAAAAAATCTCATTTACTTTTCTTATATCTTGTAGTTTAAACAAATAACTATATCTAAGTTTTTTTTTTATACCAAAGGAGTCATCTTGCCTAGATACAAAGAGGACTTGAGACACAAAGGAGCTAAAAACAAAAACATGTAGGGGTTTTCGGTCCTTCAGTGGGATTAAGAAAATATTTGAGGATGAAAAGGTTTGTAAAAAAAATATAAGGGCTTATGTGGGATTAAGTACTTAAGAGTTGAAAAGGTTCTAAAAGAATTTGAGGGACCTACATGAAATTTCAAAATAGTTTAAGGATTAAATTTACAATTCTTCCATTTTTTTTTTTTCTTCTTTCTTCTTGTAAATGTTGAAGAATAACAAAAAGAATGTAGTTGGTTTGAATGATCTCATAATCACGGCAATTTTTTTGGTACGCTAAGGTGTTCGGCCCATAATTTATTTTTTAGTGTATTGCCCATAATCACAGTCGTTATGAATAAAAGTAGTGGTAATAAATTGCAATGCGAATACAAGTGGTCTTGGCTCTTTTTGTCTCTTTGTTTTTTCCCCCGAAAGTCAATACCCGCCCTAAAAGAATTGACTAATTACTAATTATTGTACTAATTAAGGACAAATTACGACATGATTTTAGCTTCAAGGTACATTGTTATGATTATTTACTTGATAAGTACATCTTTATAAACTGGCAAAATGACAAAATCAGTTACTAAATTCGCTAAAAAAAGAAGGAAAAATAACTTTAATAGTCCTTTATATTTTACATTTGTATTTTTTTTATTCTCTCACATTCAAAATGATCTATTTTAGTCACTCATAAATTCAAAATGCACCATTTTGATCTCTCGATATAATTACCGGTATATTCTCCACCACCAGCTTAAAATTCCCATCTACCATGTTCTCCTTCCTCACTGTTTTTCCTCCACTACCCCTACTCCAACGTTTCAATCCTCTTCCTTTTAGGACAATTTAATATTTATGATTATGTATTGTCAATTTTATACTTAAATAATGTTATATTTAATACACATGTGAGTATTTTAGACCAAAATATACATGTAATTATGTCGAGGGACCAAAATGGTATATTTTAAATTTGTGGATTAAAATACATCATTTTAAATGTAAAAGACAAAAAAAATACAAATACAAAATTTGAGAAATAGATAAGATTATTTTTCCAAAAAATAATGAAATCTTACAAAATATCTAAAATCAACTAATTAATGATTAAAAATAAATTTTTACGTGAACTTTGACAAATAAGCTGAATTTATGTCTTTATAAATCATTTCTCTTTTACCTCTAAACAATTTTCATCATAATCAGTTGGACAAAGAAATCATGCTAGCTGATGATAAAAAGTTCTATAGAATTGAGAGTATGTTACTCAAGATGACCAGCCTTGTCTTGCAAATAGTGCTGCTCATAATTTGGTTATGTTGGCAACCTCTCGTGACTGGAAGGGCCATGTCCTTTTGCATCCTTCCTCACTTCAATGTTTTTGTGTTGCTGGTTTTGTGAAAATTTACATGCCATGATTTTTCCAAATTATGTTTGACGTATATTTTTGTCACGTAACGTAAAGACTTCTTTGCACCGCCTAAAGGATCATATACTAGCATTAAATAAGTGCCGCGGCACAATCTATCACCGAACATCTAGATATTTCTCATATCTCCTGTAGTTGGAAGACTTTCTAGCTCCAGAAGAGACATCACAAATGCAAATGGCCCAGGAGCTCTGGCTAGCAATAAATGGAGTGAAGGTCCCTGTTACAGAAAATGCTGATGAAGGACATGCAGCTGAAAGAAATGATAGAAAAATTGTTCCATGACAACTGATTATAGTGTTCCAACTCTTGGTTTGTTTTAAAGGAATGTAGGATTATGTGGAGGAAAATTTGCTTGTCCAAAGAATTGTAAGTTGTAATAATAGATGACTAGATATTCTATATATTACAATGGACTTAAAATAAAGAGTTACTATTTAACTCTATTATGTGATTTTGGATGGAGACTGTCTTCCTCTGCATTTTTTATTGGATTTTAGGTAAGTCCAATTGAAAGTTCTTAGAATCTTGGCGACGACTAATAATGAACTTTCTCTATTGCTCGTGATTGTAAGGCCTGTTTTGATATTTGAGTAAACAAAATTTCCTTTAACTGCTTACATGGTATGTTATAAAATATATATATATATATACTAATTAGTTTATCTTAAACAACCAAAATAATCTTGCAAAATGGAGTAAAAAGTTGCATAGTGCTGGTAAATTCTACAAATCCTATATATTTGGGTTGGAATCTTACAGTTCATAATACGCAACAGCTTGTAGTAGTTGAAGTTTGTGACAATGAAGTACTAGACACTTTTCCTATAACTTATTGGTCATGAGTTCGAGCCACTAACAAGTAGGAAAAAGGTGACTTTAATAAAAAAAAATGTGTCAAGAAAGTTATAATAAAGTAAAAGCCATTCATAAGTCACAGGCCTAGTTCTTTGGATGAAGATGGAGTTAAAGAATGACTTGCTACATTTCCAATGATATGTCAAAGATATAACATGCAGGGGATGATATGCAGTCTCAAGTTGAAAATATTGAGATAAATTCAACCTCAAATCAAACTCCAAAAGCTCAAAGTACGTAGAAAGTCGTTAGGTAAAATGTCAAGACAAGAAAATACCATTCCAAGAAAAAAAAAAAGAAAAAAAAAGCAGAAGCTGAAATGACACATTTTCACCGAGGGGATAATTATAGCTTCTACAACCTTTTTAGTAGTACTATACTGATAATTGATGAAAGAAAGAATCAAGTTCCACACAAACCAATGGTTCAAGAATTCACCAAGCTTTTTGTCACACCACATAGAACCGGACATGTCTTTTCATTTGAATTTGATAATCTTCTTGAACTACATCATCCCAGTTGAAGCTAAGGCAATTGTTAAGTTTGGCTCCACAGTTTTGGAGCTAGCCCGGAAAACATGGAATGGTTGAGCTGAGTGGCCAACTGCCATTAATAATGCCGATCGTTTTCACATCATTACCAAGACACTCGTCCTAACTCATGCCAACAATTAAAAGAGCAATAAGCACACAGAAAAAAAATATATGTTCGATTTAATTCCTCTGAAAAAGACGCACCCCAATTTGGTAGTTGATTCAGTAATTATATCAACACTTATTAAATATCTAATTCTCGTGGTGTGTATGTGTATAATACATTACTTTTTCAAAAATATATAGATATGCCCATTCCGTCTATATGATACATGGTACCAATATGCAAGAATCAATACGTAACTTAATTACCAAATATCATTAGGTAACTATGATTGTATCATAAGCCTTGCTGCAGCTCAAGTAATACTGCTCTTTTGTGCCATCCTGCGGAAACCATTGTACTATGAAGTTAATTATAGAATGGTGCCACGTAACTGAGGCATCACAAGAAGTTTGTATAAGATGTACCTGTATCTTATAGACGAAATTTTTTTTTTTGTGTATGGAACAATGCGACTTAAACACTGAAATGGACACCCCTCTCATTCCACCGGAAAATTCTTATATGAACTCGATGTACTATAAGTGGAATGGATTCTTTGGGCCATATTTATTCACGTCACCCTAAATAAAATTTATTTTTAATGAGTTAGATTGATATAAATGAATATGAATCAAGAAATTCATCCCACCTATCGTGAATACCTTCCATATAAGAATTTTCCCTCATTCCCACACATAAAACCAACATGCGCTCAAGCACTGTACTTGATGTGCTATAAGCCATCTTTGCAACTTTACTATTAAAAAGTTGGGAAAGAGTCAATGTATTTGTATATATATAAATTAAGGGTCGTTACGACAAAGTATTTCCCAAGAAACTGTGAATCCATAGTCCAAAGATTATACGAAAATTAGGATTAGTTAATCAATATGTCTCTGTAAATAAAGATTTTGTGCGAACAAAACTTGTACTTTTATGAATAGGGTTGTACTTCGTTAATATCTTCTCCTTTTCTTTTTTTTTTCTTTTTTTTTTTGTAAAATAAAGTTCAAGTAGAGGAATGTGCTTTATCCCCCTTTCTCCAGGTTAGATTTAGGGCAGGTCCAGCGCATATTTTTAGCATGAACAGGAAACTGGGAATGCTGAGAGTCGAATCAGTTGGAATTTTCACCAAATTAAAGATAGAAGGAAACAAAAATTAAATGTTGAACCTTTTAATAATTAGTCGCACATTTAGTGTTCTTATAGCACCCCGTTGGTGTTATATTTTTCTCACTCTAAGAGTATCAAGGAAAGCTTTTATTGCTAAAGGAGATACAACTAAATATGTAGCAAGATGAGTAGCTAACTTGCAAGTTTCTTAAATATTCAGAAAATCAAGAAGTGATTTTTATCTTACATATGATCCATCCACAAGTTATCCAGCTTTGTATGATATTCTACTGAAATAATAAAGTCCTCACATACATGTCCATCAGGACAATATACGGAGTACTTCAAATGCCACCCATCCGTTAATTGTCCCCACAGCACAATCTTGCTGTTGCATGACACTTCATTTTGCATTTTGATTCTAAATTCAAACCCATCTATCTATCTATCGAATCCTGTCAATTTACAATTTAAATGCGTCAACTGGCAAAACTGGTTGAGCTTCAATCCTTCCTTGTCAAGTCAAGATGGGGTCATGCCTCGCTGGTTTTGTGATGCAAACAAGCTCTGCATTGCCAAATTATGCCATTGCCATAGACACATAAAGTGGCTTTAATTGCATTAATTCTCAGCTTATTATTTGAGGACTACTTTTCAATCAATAAATCATTTCAGGGATGTCTAATCGACTGCTTTCAATTACTTGCTTTAAAATGACCATACTTTGAGAACAATAACGCAAACAACATGAAAACAATGGAGGAAGGTAATAAAATTGAGCCAAGAGATACTTACAGAGTTGCATATATTCTCCACTTCTTTCTTGGTGCTGGCAATTTGCTTCCATGGAACACTCTCATCACTGCTATTGATTACTTTGGCTATCTTTACCCCAACAGGCATGTTGAAATAAAGGTTTTCTCCGTGGCGTATATGACTTCTTCTGTAATAGTATTAGTTGTTATGCTACAGAGGTGGGGTAAATGGAGCAAGAAATTTAATCTCGGATTGAGAATGAACCTGGGATTTTCTTTGTTCATTTCCTCTCTAATGGTAACGCCTACGATGGACTGGGCTCGGCATAGCAATGGAACAAAGGTGAATTCAAGTGTGTCCTACTATCTGATGGTTGCATCAGTTGTAATCTGTGGTTTGGCTGATGGCTTGATTGGAGGGAGCTTGATAGGATCTGCAGGAAAGCTTCCAAAACAGTACATGCAAGCAATATTTGCTGGAACTGCTTCTTCAGGTATATTCAACTTTCTTGCAACAAAATTCAACTCTATGTTATCAGTTAAGGCAAGCGCTACCTACTGAGTAAGTCTGTGCTACTTATTCTGCAATGCTGCTAGACTGGATCTCATAGCCACAGCCATTTGAGATAATGGTAAAGCAGGGGTCGTCCCATTGCTTGTTACTAAATTGCAGATTGAGTAGCAAAAGTTTTTTGTACATATATATTGATCTCATGAATTTTACTGTATTCTACAGGTGTTCTAGTTTCAGTACTGAGGATATTAACAAAGGCCTCACTTCCACATACACCCAAAGGCCTCAAAACAAGTGCACATTTGTACTTCATCGTTAGCACAATAATTTTGCTATGTTGCATAATTTGTAGCAACATATTGGAAAAATTGCCAGTTATGCAGCAGCACATTAAACTTCTTCAAGAGGACACACCGAGCTCGAAATCCAAATTCTGGGAAATTGCAAGAATCATTCGATGGCCAGCTTTCGGAGTTTTCGTGATTTACACCGTGACATTGTCCATTTTTCCAGGATTTCTAGCAGAAAATATCGAATCAAGATTCTTTAAAGATTGGTTTCCAATTATTCTAATTACAATGTACAACATCTCAGATTTAATAGGGAAGTCTTTAACTGCAATATTTATTCTGAAAGGCATTGGCAGCTAGTTACATGGGGTTGTATGGCGAGGCTTTTATTCTACCCTCTTTTTAGTGCCTGTTTACATGGACCCAAATGGCTTAAAACCGAATTGCCAGTGGCTTTTCTGACAATATTGCTTGGATTGACGAATGGGTACTTGACAAGTTGTATAATGATTCTTGCTCCTAAAGCAGTGGCACCTTCTGAAGCAGAAATAGCAGCGATTGTCATGGCAGTTTTTCTTGGAATGGGATTGGTTGCTGGCTCAGTTCTCAGCTGGTTCTGGCTCATTTAGGCTATTGTTTGACCTGGTTCAATTAATGATGTCAATTAAGTTGCATTTAGTACTATTTATATAATATATGTTTTCTTTGAAATTAAAGATATTGATTAGCTACTGTCTCTAATATTGTAATCTTAATCTTCTTAGTATACAAATAAAGAAACTTGATTCGACATGGTTTCTTAGTATACATTTGTTGGGCATGCGGTTTATTTACGTTGTGTGGGGATTGTATAAGCCGCATCGAAGGTATATATTGGCTCTCGTCCAATCGGGTTTATTATTCATTTTTCTTTAAATTATATTTTGTAATTATTTCTTAATTATTTTTTTATCTCACATATATTAATATTTTTAATATTATTAGAATACAACTAAGTATTACATATTACATAATATCAAGAATAATAATTATTCCCTGTACGAAATCTTATATTTCACAAGACTTTTGAACTTCACCAGTGACCGTATGTTAACAAATCATTTTGTTAGATGTGTATAATATACGGTTTTGTTGATAAATGGACCGCATAATTTTTCTGAAACATAATAGTAATACTTAGTTGTATTCTTCTCCAATTAAGCACCCAACAGGTATTCGAGGGTTTAGGTTTCTTTCAAGTAATTAGAGAGAATTTTTCTCCAATACACCTTATAAAAATAATATTAAAAATATTTTTTTTAAAAATCATATCCGTTTATAATGTAATTTATTACATATACTTGCTATAAATAAAATTTGAACCCTAATAAATAAATTAATCTTTTTCGTTTGATTAAACGTTTCAATTTTTGTCTTAATTTTGATCGATTTTATACCATTCAAATATTTTGTGCAAATTGAATGATAAAATATTTACGAATAAATTTGATTTTAAGATATATAACAAAATTATTGATGTAATTTGATAATTTTTATAAATTTTATTTATTTAAATATAATAAATCATTAGAGTGAATTGGACAAAAATATACTTAGATTGGAGGAGCTTAACCAGTATACCAGTATATCCTCCCGAATTTATGATAAGATAACAAGGATAGCATTAGTATTCTTTCCAAGTATGATTACGGTAATATGGGTGTCAATTTATGACGTCACGTTAATTAGATATGAACACAGTACGAAATTAATCAGTTAGAGTTGGATTTTATTAGGTTTGGATTATAAACGGGTCGACCTATTTACAATACTCAACTAAATGAGTTAGGTTAGGTTCACCCATAAGTTATCAAAATAAAGTGAAAATTTATGAGTGGCTAAAATTTTGCATTATGTAATGTGTTATAATTTGCTCATTTTTATAATTCAAACTTGAATTTGATCTTCAACGACGTTATTGTGCTAGTGGTTTTGTTTATATATGATAATTTCATTCCCTTTCTTAATTTAAATATATGAAGTTATAAATATTGAACTAGTTAGACTAGCCATAAAGTAGTAGTAGACAAGTTGGTTATCCAGCTGGTTCATATGAGAAAGCAAACAAATAAGTATCTTTGTGACTATTACACTTAGAGAGTAATAATTCATGATTCAAAATATTTATAGGCATGATTGAATTGATTGAATAGTCACATTAAGAATTATACTATTTTGCATTCCATACTAAATACTAGTAAATATAATTTATCAATTGCTAACACGCTATTATCACTTTTAAAAATAAAAAAACAAAAATGACCAATATTTGATTATTTTTATTATTTATTGTACCAATTATGTAATTATAAAATTTACACAATAGCTAAATAAATTGCCTTAAATGGGTAAGATGGGTTAAACACGCACGACAATAAACGGATTTGATATGACACGAATCGATTATTAATTAGATAAAATTATAATTAAAATTTATCGACCCGAATATATATATAACACAACGCAATTATTTGAGACATGAATACAATTGATAGTATGTTGTAAGGCTGCTTATCATCAAGGAAAATTATAAAGTAGGAGTAGGCGTAGTACCACCAAGATTTTCTCAATTGTATAACAACTCAAAACCTGTGGAAATTTATAAATACTGCAATTTTATTTCGGATTAAATACAAAAATCTCCCTGGACTTATACCTCAGTTGCACTTTGCCCTCCTCAACTTATTTAATAAGTACTTTACCCCCTTTTCTATGTTTTTGAACAAAATTACCCATATTATTTTAATTATTATTGTTTTTTTTCTTCTTATTTTTCTCTTTTATTTATTTTCTCTATCTTGTTTTTCTTTTTCTTTTTTTCTTCACTATTCTCTCTTGCTACTACTAAACAATTACATTACTTTTTATAATTAATTAATTAATTAAAGTTATAACTTTTCACATACATCTAAACAATTATAAAAAATAATTAATTGTAATTTAATATTAAAATATATCTAATGATAATTAAAAAGTTTAGATGTTAACTATTAATAATAAGATTAAAAAATAAAAAATAAATTTTTTAAGCTAGAGGAAATTAAAAATTTTATGATATACAAATAAAATTATAGAATGAAAAACATGTACAACCTTTTATTTGTGGTGTAATATCGAAAAATATAGTAAAAAATATTAAGGCTATCTAATATAAGGGTTTTTAGAATTACGGTAAACTTAACCAAAATATAACACGCGAATGATATGGCACAAAAAAAATTTTGTTTGCATACATAGAATATATATTTTAATTTTTTTACTAATTAAATTTATATTTTTATAATTTAAGAGCCAATATATAATTACGGTATCAGTAAAACTCACAAAATCCATATTATACTATTAAAATATATATTGCTTGTATTAAAAAACTTATTTATTCTATAAATTATTTATAAACATCTAAAACAAATAGAGCTTTTAACTAACCAATTACTAGTAGTATAATAAGATTAGTGGTATGAAGAAATAATGGGTAAGAAGATAAAAGGAAAAAATATGAGAGACAAAATAAATAAATTGGTAAGAAGAGAAGAAAAAGAAAAACAAAATTATTAAAATTAAGGGTAATTTTGTCTTAAAACATGAAGAAGTAAGGGATTTCTTTTTTTGCCCATTCCGAATCCCTCCATTTAGAGGGTAAATGGATTTATTTACCCTTATAAATGAGTGACACTAAACTATCCACATCATTATTTTAGTATTTCTAACCTCAAAACTACGTAATAAATGAGTGGCACCTCACTATCCACATCATTATTTTAGTATTTCTAACCTCAAAATTACGTAGTTTCAATTATTATTTTATTTATATGACAAATTTATAAGTAAATATAAGAAAAAAATAAATACTTGAAATTAAATATAATAATTGTATAATATTATGTTACTCCAATTTAATGACCTATTAAAATTTTTGTTATAAATTTTTATTTGTTGCAAGAAATCAATTATGTATATTTTTTAATTAAATAGTATGAATCTTAATAAAATAATTTGATTAATTTTCTTAAATGTTAATGATTTTTAAATTTAATTAATTATCAAGGAGAATAAAATGAAAACTACTTAGTTTTGTCATAAAAAATTATAAAAATGATGATTTGGCAAATATCTCACATTTAACACATTATATAGGATAAATGAAAAATCTTAAGTGAAGAGGATCATTGTCCGAATGTATTATTACTAGTGACTGATGCACACATAGGTGTGCAATAATAAAAAAATATATACATATTTTCATGAAAAGTAAATTTATATTATGAGCATAAATGCAAAATAAATTCTGAAAAAAAAATGAAGATTAGCATATACCTTGAAGCGTTAATTGCCCTTTACCCTTTTAAACTTTAGTGTCACTAACACTGTAATACCTAACGTTATCTTTTGAGCACTTTATCCCTTCCGTTATCAGAATTTAATATTTTGATCATTTTACCCCTATTCCATTTTATTTTATTTTATTTTATTTTATTTTTGTTTGATTACACTTTACCCCTTAAAGTTTAAAAAGACAAACACTTTAGTCCATAATTTTATTTTTGACAATAAAGTTTTTTAGTTACACTTATTACATACTTGACCATTGTAATCCTAATTAATTTAATTTCTTTTTCTGTATATTTTGGTTTTTATTCATGAATATATATTTCCTCAAGAGAAACTTTGAATTAATGTAGAATTAAATATGAACAAATGTCTAGACGTTTAACTCAACGTATTTACTAGAATTTTTGTTTGAATTAGTTGAAAATATGACATAAACCCTTATATTGATGGTCAATTAAAACTATATCAAGTTTCTCGTCTAATATAGCTTTTTAGCTTGATACTTTGACTAAATGGACTGATATACCATGAGTATACAATTTTGATATAACTGTTATTATTTAAATTAATTTGTGCTCATTAGGAAAAAAGTTATATTTTTAAAAAGAATAAAGAAAAGATAGATAGTGCATTATTTTGAGGGTTAAATACAGTAAACTCCCTTAATGTTTGGGCTGTGTTGTACTAAACCCCCAAACGTTATTTTTTTTCTTATTTTACGCCTTTGACTAACGGTCAAAGGTAACTCTTCCATTAGTTTTTTCAAAAAGATAAATTTACCCCTAAAGATCAATTGCGGTAAACTCCTTTAACATGTTTAAGCGAGATTTCACTTTACCTCCCATGTAAGTTTTGTAGTATTTAATACATTGGGATAAAATATAAAATTTAATAATGTTGTCACTATTGTTAAAACTATAAATATGCTCCAAATTAATTAATATTCTAATTCTCGAATTATGCTTTCTTCAATATTTAAAATTTTAAAATTTTTGATGAATTATTAAAGGTATTTCATCTAAATTATTTTAATTTGAGTTTTTGTTTATATGATAAAGTTACTTCATATAATTTAAGTATTAGTTAAATTATATTAACAAAGGAAAAAAAGTAAGAAGAAAATAATTTTTAATTAAATATTAAATTAATTAAATAAATAAAAATACTAAGGTAACTTTAATAGATGATTATGAGTCTCGTATATTAAAAATTTATTTTTACATGAAAATAAAATATAATGTTAAATGATCGAAAAATACCGATAGAGTCAGTAAATTTTTCTATTTAAATTTTGTTCACATTTATTTTTAAAGAACCACTAGTTGTTGGTGGACATCATTATATTTTTAGTTGTTTTGACAATATTTTTATATTGATTAATGACTAAAGTAGGTTAATTGACACAATTAAAATTAGGGACTAAAATGACAAATATAATAAACTTTAAGGGGTTAATTTTATATTTTCTTATAGTGTCAAGGGGTAAAAATGTCCTATTTGACTTTTTAATCATAAATTACAAAAATTGTACTAACGGAATGGGCAAAGTGAGAAAAAAATAAGAGACAGGAGAGAGAGAGGGGGGGGAGTCAAATCTTAAGAGGTTTACTGTATCTAACCCTTATTTTGATGATATGATGGTATTAGTGGTTAATAAAAAATTCTTACGTAGATTCGATATTTGGTTTTAGTTGTGTGCCTTGCTATTCAAATAGGATGCACATAATGCTTATACATGATGTCTAATAATATAAGAAAATGATGATGTGACTCTTTTTTTAACCGAGTAAGACCGTGAATACTTTTTGGAGGAGATTTATATAAAATGGAGGCAAAAATATAAAATAATAAAATAGAATAGGGATAGAATGGTAAAAATGTTGAATTGGCATAAGCAAAAGGGTTAAATGCTAAAAATAATAACGTTAGGGACTAAAATGTTAGTAATTCTAAAGTTTAAGGGGTAAAGTGAAATTAACTCATAGGTATTTTTGTCCATTTAACCAATTTTTCTAACTCCGTCAGCGTTGACCGTTAGTCAAAGGGGTTTAGTATTCAAAAGATAATGTTAAAGATTAAAGTGTTAGTAATACTAAAGTTTAACAGGGTAAAGTATAATTGACCCTACCCTGAATGAAATATTTATTAGCATATATCAATAATTTTAGACGATTCAAGTTATTGAAATTAGATGTCCTAATTTTGCTCGTATATATTGATTTCATTGACCTTTCCTCTCCGACATGTTCACGAGAGTAATTTCAAAATAATAAATAAGGTTAATAACACTTTGTCCCCTAAATTATATGGTAATTATATATCTTTGTCTCCCTGAAGTATAGAAATATACACTTTACATTCCATTCACGTTATTCATCTTTTAAAAATTTTAAAATATCAAGAAAATTTAATTAGATGACTAAAATACCCTTCGTATTATATTTTGATTTTTTATGTATTTAATTGATTTTCGACAATTATAAAAGAATAAGGAAAAAATATAATATAATAACACATTGATATCTTGGATTTTAGGGAATGAAAATGTAAGAAATTGTTAAATTATATTATATCCGACATTGCAATTTATACATATTAAGCCAAATATTAAAATTATAAAATACTAAGGAATATTGAAAAAATTACAAAATTTTATAAAAATTATATTTTCATACAAGAGACCTTTATAGAAATTTTTTTTATAGAAAGCAAGCTCATTTGGAAATGTTCTACCACTATAGTTAAACATTCAAATTCGAAATAATATAAAATAAAATTTAAAAATTTAACCAAGAAATATATTGATATAGATTATATTAAAATATTATAATGTAATTTATTTGTACTTATTTTTAAATAATTATCACATTATTATCAAAATTTAAATACATAAAAATCAAAATATAGTACAAGGGTATTTTCGTCATCTTACTAAAATTTCTTGATATTTTAAAAATTTTAAAAGATGAATATTATGAATGGGGACAAAGTGTATATTTGTATAATTTAAGGGATAAAGTGTAATTACTATATAGTTCAGGGACAAAGTGTTATTTACCTTAATAAATATTTCCTTTTTCCCGATAAGAATAAATATCCAAGTAGTTCCATCTTCTAGATAATGCTTGCATCTGATTCTTGTTAGATTGGAACCGTACACACATGACACAACAAGTTACATAAGCTAAACCAGATTAGTGACACAAAAAAAAAAAAAAAAATCCTTAAAACTTACCTTAGTAACTTTTTAAGAATAAAGAAAATAATTTTTTTTTTTAAAAAGGCTACTAATTTTTTTTCTTCTAAAAACTATTCATAACATTTAGGCGAGTTACACTACTACAAGACAACCTATTTGGGTGTGAGTTCGAGATTCAAGTCCTTAGACTTGCATTGTCCGAATTATTGTCAATTAAATCAAAATTGGTATAATCGCAAACCCGTTTAATTTAGAGGTAGAGTTCCTCTAATCCCTTTGATAAATTCGTGGCGAACCCGTTTGGTATTGAGATAAAGTTCTTCCTATCCCTTTGACCCATTTTAGCCTTCTCCCATTTGATCTAGAGGTAAAGTTCTTCAAGCCCCTTAGGCTCACTTGGACCTCCTCTCTTTGATCTAGAGGTAAAGTTCTTCTAGCCCTTTTGGCCCATTTGAGCCTTCTCGTTTTTTCTTAATAGTAGATAGATAAAAATAGGATATGATTGTAGCAAGTTGTAAAAATCTTCATGTGTATAAGAGACAGCTATTTATCTTTTTTTTAAAATAAGTATTGATGAATCTTTAACATACATATGAAGAAAGATCATTTACAACATTTAATACAAATATATGCAACTTAACAGTCTTGAGTAAGAAAGAAAGATCAGGGAAGGAAAGCAAGAACAAAGAAAAAGGGGAGAAAAAAATAGTATATGCAAAGTGAAATAAAATGTGAGATAAAAGATTTTTAAAGTTAATAAACTTTTTACTCTTTTAAAATAATTTATAATTTATTTATTTTTATTTAAAAAAGTCACACGCATTGACCTTCCCAAAACCACAATAGTATAATATATTTTTGGAAAATCAGTGAAAAGACAAATAATTTTTTTAATATTTATTATGTGTTTTTAAATATAATTTGATAAAATTTTAGCACTATAAAATTCCCCAAAGTTTTTGGCTGTTGAGCATAAATTCTCCTCTCCCTCTACATCTATGTCAAAAACCACAGCCGTAGAAGAACTGAGTGAACTCAGCTCCGACGATCGAGCTACCGTGGTGGCCTCTGTCCGCTTCGACCGAATCTTCTACTTTTCAGGAAAGCTTTCCACCGGTATCTTCCAGAATTCTCTCGCATTTTCTCCCCTCTCTCTAACTCTCTCTCTGGATTTAGACAAAGCATACGTACGTTAATTATGCAGTCATGCATCTCTCTAATTTTGCTAATTTACTGATTACTTTCAAATTCAAATTTTGAATTAATATTTGATTTAGACCTTTCTTTTTGTTTTTTTTTGTTTTTTTTTGCCTTTCCTTTCCTTGGTGATTATGACCTTATGTTCTATGCTTAAGCTCGTAATTTTTGTTTTTATTATTTAAATTCCTGTATTTGGTGTAAATATTGAAAAATATTAGTCGTAGCGAGCTTATAAGTATGTGAATATACGTACTATGAATGGATTTGATCACCTTTATTTGGTGAATTATTCATTTACAAATATGTATTGTTATTATCTTAATTTTTAAAGAATTTATTTGATAAGTTGGATTAGTTTGGGAATTTATGTCCCGCCCCCAAAACGGGACAATGACATGCTAAGAGACGGGATCACCCCAAGCATGCAAGTACAAGAGCAATATACAAACCATAGTATACCATTATCAACCAATACAAGACCACAAAGTATATTCAACAGTCATATTCATAATAATCCACAATAACCAAATCACAGTCATATACAAACAACAAATCACAATCCCACAACAGTCAAAAATTCAATCAAAAAGACGAATCTAACACGTCTATACGTCTATAGGCACACATGCCTAAGTATAAAAACCAACCTCACACTAGGATGGTAAATAGGAAAACTCTATCTCTAATAATTGGGGTCTATACTATAATCCCCTCCCTGATCAGCACTCGACTCAGGACCTGCTAACGTCTCCTGTTGGTCCTCAACTGCAAATATAGGAGAAAATAATAACGGAGTAAGCACATCGTGCTTACTAAATAACATTTAAACCCAATTATAGATAACATATATACAATCAGTACAGGAAACAATATACGAGACATTATCATTATTTAAAATGCAAATGTCAATCAATGAGCTCATGGTTCACAAAAGTCTTTTAAGCACTGGATCCAGGTCTACCTATTATCCGCTTATACTGAGTAGACAAGGCATAACGGAGTGTCTATCACTTGTCTTCCCGATAGACTGGGTATAACATTTACGAAGTAGAGTACTCAGTTTATCATTTCATTCGGTCACTCATAACCAAGTCCACTAAAGTGACCCATTGAGCTCTTCACAGTAATCATTCATCAACACATAGTACAATAATGAATAATTGATACATTACATAACAAACATATAATTTATAAACGTACTTACCTTATAAATATTAATCGAAATAAATATACTTACCTTAATACCAATTATTCTATGATTACAATACCAATCATATACAGGGTATCGATAAAAAGGAGTAAACGTTACTTACCTCGAAAATCGATTTCGTAGATATATTCTAATTTCGACGGTCTAAAACTCTAATCTCGAATCACCTAAACCAGGAGAGTGTTATACCATTAGGATAAAAATCAAGATAGGGATTCACTTTTGGGCATCCCTCAAATTCTCAAATTAGATAATAATTGAACACAAAAGAATTTCGTAAGGGTTGACTTAAATTTATGAAAATAAGATAAAAATTTAAGAATTAGGGTTCATAATTTCAAATATCTCACTAGGTTAAGAATTGTCAAAACCCTAATTCAAATCTCACAAAAACAATAGTTAAAAAGTCATTTCAAACCATAAATTCAGTCCCAATAGCTCATAAATATATTTGGTAATCAAATCAATTCATAAACAACAAAAATTAAACAAATTAATTTCCTGAGGAACTTGGAATTTAACATAAAAATCATACAGATCTGGAAGTAAAACTTACTTTTGAAGTTGGATTAAAGGTCTAGGAGGATTCCAAAGTTGAGATTTGATTTGGGAGTAAATTTTCAAAACTAATAATGGATTTTGAAGATTTGGCAAAAAAATCTAGATGTGTATTGGAGACAGATATAGCTTTTGTTAGAGTGTGGAGGATGAATCAAGATTCTTCGCAGGTAAGTTTTAATAACTTTTGAGAATTTGCACTTTAGTCTCTCAAATTTTGTATGAAATTATACTTTGACCCGAAAATTTTAGAAAATATTTAAAAAGGGTAAAAAGATTATTTAACATTTAAAAGGGATATTAATGAGTATTTAAAAATATAAAATCAAATGCGAAAATGTGTGAAATGATTATAAAAGTCGGGTATTACAATTTATGTGTTGAACATGTGAACTAAATTAAAATTTTGATTTTGATGGATAAGAGACAGCTATTATTATGTCTAGGATGTGAATGTCAAGTTTAGTCATTTCTTGTGGTGGGAAATGAGCATTGAGACAGAATGAGGAGGGTGGTGACGAAGAAGCTGGGCAAGTATGAGGATGGAAGAACTATTGGGCAAGGAACTTTTGCGAAGGTCAATTTTGCAAAGAACATTGAGACTGGTGAGAGTGTGGCCATCAAAGTCATGGAAAAGAGCACTATTCTCAAGCACAAGATGGTTGGTTATTTATTCAGTTTTTTCTTGATTTTACTTTGATATTTTGTTGTAAATGATATGCTGAACCATTTCCAGAAGCTGATTTTTCTTTTCGTATGTGCTTTGATTTAAAGAATATTTAACGGTCAAGTGACAGCTATTGGCATTCAAGACAAAAGAGAGGAAATTCAAGAGACTTGTATTGCAACTTTGGTTATGTGTGAACTTTATCAAATGTCATGTGAAATAACAAGATTTAGTTAGAGTACAAAGAAAATCATTTGTCTTTTCACTGATATTTGGTTAAGGGGCTTGATATTCTCGATTACATAATTTACCAATGTTCAAGGCATAGATACAGTAAGAAATTTTTGCAATGACTTCTAAGCGTTGATCATCATTCACTCTGAGGTAATCAGTATCCCAAACCATTGTTCTTTTTTGGCATGATTCTTCCTAGTATGGTGATTGAATTTACTGACCTACTTGTTGCTTACCAGATAAAAAGAGAGATATCTATAATGAAGATTATGACACATCCATATATAGTTAGGCTTCATGAGGTAAGTTTACATTCTTTGTGATGGAATTGCATAAGGATTGTATATTCTCTTCTCTCTCTTTCTCTCTCACACACACACACAGATTATACTCCCTCCGTCCCGAAAAGAATGACATTTTTAGGGAATTGTGCATCTTATCAATAGTTGGGGCACATGGAATCTTAATTTGCTCTAGTTCCAATTGTATTCTTCCTTATATTCAATAGAAACTTGTAGAATTTGAATGGCTCATCTTGGACAGTGGAAAACAGGAAAGATAGTGAGGTCAAGTAACTTGGTTTGTTTGAAATTGTTCATCTCACATTTGTGCGTGTTTGCACGCTAATAGTAGAACTCATTTTCTCATACTTGTGTGCAGTTTACGCATGAGTCTCAAAGTGCCAGACATGATTAAACAATTTTAGGGTCCCACTATTTTAACTTTCTAGTCTGATAAGGGGCAAGTTTGGAGCAATAGAAGTAAATTCTTTGCTATTTTTGGCAAGCGACACAAATTATGGGACAAATGTAAAAGGAAAGCATGACACTTTCAATGGGATGCTGGAGGGACTAATAATTTGCTTTGCTGATTTCATAATTTAAACTGCTATGTTAAAATTTTCTGTAGGTTTTAGCTAGCAGGACAAAGATATAAGATCAGTCCTCGAGTTTGTCACTGGAGGAGAACTATTTGATAAAATTGTAAGCTATTTCTGCTTTTGTTGACTCATTGATTAATATGCTTAGAGAAACATTTTCAAGCAAAATATTGTTCTCCTGAAGCTTTTCTTGGGTCTTGAATCGATAGCACTTTCATGCATAATATACAAATGGATATTCATTTAAGGGGTGAGAATATGCAGTTAATTAAGTTGTTAAAGCATGTAATCATATTGGACTCACAAATAAGATTGACAAGTGACTATTGTTTCTGTAATTTCTGCTTCTAGTTCAGCTATATCCTAGTTTTTGTCAGAATTTGCTGACATTGGTTTGGCCCCGGAGCTTTGTTGTTGTAATTTGCAGCTTTCAGCCTTAGCTCTTATCTCAGCACCTTCCTGCATGTAGTTTTAAGAATAGGTGCACCAAGGAAGGCTTTCTGAGAATGAAGCAAGGAGATACTTTCAACAACTTATTGACGCAGTTGTGCACTGTCATAGTAAGGGTGTATACCATAGAGATTTAAAGGTTGGTAAATGTACTTTTGTTCAATTTTGAAGACAAGAGGCATACTTTTAAGGTTCTGATCCTAATCTTTAAAAGTTGTTTTTTTGCAATCTTTAGCCTCAAAATTTGCTACTTGATTCCCAAGGAAACTTGAAGATTTCTGATTTTGGACTCGGCGAATTACCTCAACAAGTTAGTATGACTCACATCTATTAGTGTTAGATTGAAGTTTGTCTTATCAGTATTATTATGTAGATGTATTATTACTTAATTATATGCTTCTTTCTCTCTGATCTTTTCCCTTTCCTCCTTTGGGAGGTTGGGGGATATACAAATATTTTGATAGTCCACACAATTCATTTTTTTTTTTCTTTTCTGTTGCATAAATTCTTGGGCAGGGAGTTGACCTTCTTGCATACCACTTGTGGAACTCCAAATTATGTGGCACCTGAGGTATAACATTCATCAGCTAATTTTAATGGGTCATGAAAACTTACAGGTCCTACTAGGTGCAGCATGATTGACGCAGCCAACAAGAAAGTTTAAGCTTAAAGGATTTTATGAGTTTAATCAAGCTTCCATTAGGAATGCACTGAAGACCGGAGACGTTTTAGGAGCTGAATGTTGTTAGTTTTTAGTTTAGATGTCTTAGGAGTCGTCTTTTGGTAATTTTAGGTTTTATGGGTATTTTAGTCTTCTGTATTATTGCAGTAAATTTCAGGAATTGTGTTTCAAGTTTTAAGCAGTATTCTAATTATATTAGGTTCATACTTAGAGTCTCTGTGATTTGGGAAGTATTTAGTTATGTTTAGAATAGGAATTAGAAATCCTGATCACAATAGGATTCTAACTTTAGGTCGTTTCACAGCTATCTTGTTACCTCATTATTTTAGTCAGAGATGGGATTCAGGAATCGTTTTCTTTTGTTTTGTTTTCTCTCCTAAAAATCCCCAAATTCTCTCTTTCTTCTCTGTTTTCTTCCCAGAGTTACTGTTCACGGGTACTGCTCACAGCACCAGAACAGCCCCAATATCCTCTTTTTCCTTCCGCTCACGCTTGTAGGCAAGGTCTCCAATCTTGTGCTGCATCAATGATGTTATCATTTTACATTTTTTTTTTTTTGGTAATAAAAACTTTTCATCATAACTGCTCTTTGTTTTTAACTTCTATTAGGAAGAATCGTAAGGATGCCTGCACCTGGCTTTTTGTGAAATCATATGTTTTAGTGTTTTATTGAGCTGAAATTACTATAAACCAAAGATGTTACCATCTATCTGAATCATATGTGACTGCACCTTTTGGCACCGAGTAATGTCACTCACATCGACTGCATTATGATGCATCTTTGTCACTGAACAATAAGTAGATACATGCTGAAATTGATGTGCTTGGTTTCACTCTGAAAAATTCTTAAAGAGGGACTTCCATCAACCAGGTTCTCTTTGACTCTGCATTCTACATATAATTTTTTCATTTTTCCCCCCTTGAGATTATGTGCTGTCAGGAAACTTTAAAATGTTTATGAACAGGATAAGTGGATATGGTTCACAACTGAATCTCCACTAAAATGGTTCTACTTATCTCTGCAACTATCTTAGCCAACATTACTATGTTCGCTTTTATAGCTATAGCCAATATTGCTTATTCTCCCTTGATTAGGAATATCTCTTCATATTCTCTTTTTGTACTGTAAATTATTCTGCATCAAGAAAATTTTCCTTGGTCTTTCCTAAAACAATAACCCTGTGATGGATTGTGGTTTACTCATGGCTTGTATTTAGCTGGGATATGAGAAGATTCTCTGGTGTTTTATACCTTCTGAAATTTCCTTGTTTTACTCTGTTTGCTATGGTTAGACTTCTTTTCATCTAACCTTACTTTTAAGGTATTGAACAATTAATTTCTTTCAGGTGTTAAGCCACCGACCTAAGGTTATGATGGTCCTGCTGCTGACCTACGGTCATGTGGAGTTATTCTTTTTGTGTTGATGAGAGGGTATCTCCTGTTCGATGAGACAGACCTTCCAACCTTGTATCAAAAGGTCATTTGGTATTATTACCTTGTGCTTGTAATATATGCATGAAAATAGGGCTGCAAATGATCGTGCTTTTCTCTTAACTGTTCTGGCTCAATCGTAGTATGGTTGACCTCATATCAAACTTGAACAGAGTGTATGATTTGATGATACTTTAATCAAATCGAACTCAACTATGAAGATATTAGGCTCGAAAGCTCGCAAACAAGGCTCAAGTATTTTATTTATTAAATGCATATTAATTTCATATACCAAAAAAGAATGATGATGTATATGTTGTTTTTCCTAAATGTGTAATATAACCACTTTTATTGCTCAACCTTTGCAATTTTATAAACTAAATATGTGGGGTTTTTACCCAAAAAAAAAAAAAAGAAAGAGAGAGAAAGAAAACTGTAGTAAATATAATTTGAAAAATAAGAAAAATAGACAAATCGAGCTATTGAACAGAATTTAAACCAAATGAATAAAATATTTAATCAAACTCGAGGTGAATTTTTAGTTCATATCTAACTTATCAAGCCTGACCGTATCAAGGTTTGGTTTGACATAAATTTGGATGTCCCAATTGGCTTTGTGAATGGTATACACATTTCTGGTGCATTTATTTGCTTTCATGTCCCTTTGATTTGTTACATGGTGTTCGCACTTGAAGGGTTCTAGTTAATACTATCTCTTTAGTATGATTGAAACCATTTCCTCTCCTTTTAGATAAGTGACCTCACTTATCAATTTAAAATAACAGAAGTCTTTTAGTCTTCACTGCAAATCATGTTTCTCAATATCCATTTAATTGATATTTTTGTGAAAGTTTTTGAGGAGGCAATTAGGGCCATAGTGGTATATTTAGAAAAACTTCTGGCTGATGATGTTAACTGTTAAGTAGTAGCTTCAAATTGCAAGTCAGCATATGGGAATGAGTACTGTTTAAAGTGAACCTTAGACAGTGCATTCTGCTTATTCATTCCCTATATGTTCCCACTGTACATTTGTCTATTTTAATAATTGTGAAACTTTTAAGGTCTCCAGTAGCATGTAAAATTTCTCACTGCTTTTTCATTGGCTATGCAGATCAATGCTGCAGACTTTATGTGCCCAGTTTGGTTTTCTCCTGCTGTTACAGCATTACTACAAAAAATACTTGATCCGAATCCTGAAACTGTAAGTGAAGTTATTGCATCTGCTTTTTCATACGAACTGTTTCTTTGCGTCCTATTCCTAATTGTCGATTAGTTAGTCTTTAGAGGCTGATCCTTTTATATATTCATAGCTTTAAGATGTTAAATTAGTGCTAGAAGATTTACCGTACAGATGAGATTATGTAGACTTGTTCAGGCTTTATGTTGTTTTCCTACCTATATAATTAGAACATGAAGGGAAAGCTCTTTTTTCTTTAGTATTCCGCATAACGAGTACAATCCATGCCATGAAGGGGTTGACAAGTCTGTTCATTCAATGTAAATTTCAAGAGCTTATAATTGTATCTGTATCTGTATGTTCTGGTCTTGATGCAATCCATTTCAGTAGTTTGTTTTCAAACAATACATATTTTATGCTCACTTTTGAAGTTCTTTGCTTCCGATATGTTCTGAAAAGTTGTTACTTAACTTGTTGCATTATTAGGATTTGACATCAGTCCAATGTGACAACATCCTGTTTGACAATTAGTGACTCCTCGTTTATAATTGATTTTTTTGGCAATGCAGCGAGTTAATATTGAAGGAATTAAAAGAGACCCATGGTTCCGGAAAAACTATGTTGCTGTTAGACACAATGAAGATGAGGTGGTCAATTTGGATGATGTTGATGCTGTTTTTGATGATATTGAGGTTGAGATCTTTTCAGTTGTGACATTTAGGAGTTCACTGACCAAAATATTTTAATTCACATAAGAATTACAAATACCGCTATCCATTTTGAGGAAATTTTCAGAGGAACTTCTCGGTTTCATCATTCCTTCATTTATGTATATGTCTTCAGCAGCAATATTCTTTGATTTAAGGGTATTGTAGTAACTGGTGATATTATAGCATGACGCTTTCAGTTTTATATCTTCAACGTTCGTAGGAATGAGTTGGAAATGTTGCTTGTTTATCTGGTCAATGGCTATCAATTTGATGTATGTCTTGCTTTTTATTTCTGCAGGATCGCTTTGTAATTGAGCAATCTGAAAATAAGGACAATGGTCCTCTCATAATGAATGCATTTGAGATGATTACTCTGTCTCAAGGGTTGAACCTATCAGCCTTATTTGATAGGCAGCAGGTAGAAGTAATGTGCTTCTTTAGCTCATGGCAAATATCACCAAACACAAATACTGGCCTATCAACTCCTAATTGTTTTTCTTTTCTTTGTAATTTCAATTAGTGGGAGATAAAACCAAAGCAAATCACCTGCCCATTAATTTTGTCATATGCATTCTTCTTTCTATTTGTCTCCTCTTTGTCTTCTCTCCTTTTCCTCTGTCTCATGCTGATTGTCTTATTTTCTGCGAAGTTTCATCTTTTTTCTTTGCTCGCATTGAAATGCTAATCAAGTGCCTTCACTTTTTTCCATCTTTGTGTAACAAAAAGATTTCACTACCTTGCTTTAGTAGGTTCCCCTGAAGCTGTTGAGTTAACCTATCCTTGTTACAAGATTATGTCAAGCAACAAACTCGTTTTGTTTCACGCCAGCCTGCTTAAGTCATCATTGCAAATATTGAAACAGCCGCAGAATCAATGGGTCTTTCATACACGAAATTACAAGGCATATCTGAACCTTCATGTGATTTAAGTATGTCTTTCCAGACTTTTATTTCCTTGAGAAGTTTCATCAAGTGGTTAATTTCATCAAAAGAGAAACCAACTGCATTGCCTGTTCGTATGCTGAACTTACGCATCCTTTCCAGCATAATGGGGATATAAAGTGCTTATCAAATATTTTTTTAATAAAATCTATCTTAGTTACTAGTTTTAGCAGAATTATTCCTTGTTATTTGGGCTTTATCTCATGTACTAGACATTGTAATTGCTGTTCCAGTCTAAAGCACAACTGACTTGAACTTGGCTTTAATTTGATCGCGTTTCTCCTGCTTAGGTAACTTCAGCACCCTCCTTGTCCAATTGAAAAACTGGATAATATACATGTAAAATCATAGGTCAGTATAAACTTTTGCGAGGAAGATATATCCACGAGCTTGAAACCTGAAGTCCTGGGGCTGCCCGGTTATATTAAGTTATTCGATATCAGAGTTACTTGCCCTTCAAATTAAACTTTTCTTCTTGGTTCTAACCAAGTACCAAGTCTCAGTTTATCTTTTTCGCTCAACATGATAATCATCCAATTCAAAGTTTTTGTTTCTTGCTTTTACACTGCGGTTTAAGGAGCTTTACTTGTGGATTGTACAGACAAGACTTGAAGGTGTATCTGCAAACAAGGCAAGTGGTCAATTTGCTGTTGTCCTGGAGGTATTTCCATGGAGTACTTTGAAAACTTCTTTTTGGTTTGTTTGTTTCAATATGAGGTCCTCAATGGATCACTTTTGCTGGAGCAATGTGTTGTCACCTCAACTGTTTGGGAAGGTTGATGATGGGGATATGTCCACATTGAAATTAATATGCAGTGGCTTAGATAAATTTTGCACTTTCGTGGGGAAATATTGTACGTGAACTCAACTGTTTGGGAAGGTTGATGATGGGTTGATGTCCACATTGAAACTAATATGCAATGGCTTGGATAAGTTTTGCACTCAGAGGGAAAAAAGTGTATGTCCGTGGGTAGATAGTGTACTTGACTATTCTGAAATATACAGAAATTTCTCAGCAGCATTTGGTCTAACCCACCATGAACCCACCCCCAGCCCCCAAGGGTTGAGGACGACATCTGTTTGGCCACCTCTACCCATATCTGTCTTGCTTGAATCCTCTGTTTGATTTTACTTTGACACTTGGTTTTTGAAGGTATTTGAAGTTGCACCTTCTCTTTTTGTGGTGGATGTCCGAAAGGCTGCTGGGGATGCCCTTGAATATCACAAGGTTAGCTTGTATTTGTCTTGAAATCTTGCAGCCTTCCCGAATTATCCTACTTACATGGGCTTATATGATGCAGTTTTACAAGAACTTCTGTTCTAAGCTTGATGGGACCCTTTGGAAAACAAAGGAGGGTGTTTCAGATAATGCTATGCTTCGAACAATGACTTACTGATCTGTTTCCATAGATACGAAGCAAATCATATGGCAGGGCATTTCAAAGAAGCTCCTGCATCTTTCATAGACGGCTATAGTAACATTGGTGAGTGGGGCTTGGGCTTTGGACTCGAAAAATTTCTAAAATTGTGCTCCTTTTCAAAATTGTTCTTTTTTTATGCCAATTTCAAAAGACATTTCCGACAAGCGGAACTCGCATTCGGAGAATGCGAGCTCAATATTGATTTAAAAAAAAAAAAATGTGTATAAGAGAATTCTCTCGCAGATATCGCATTTGCTAAATGCGAGGTCTGAGTATAAATTTTTTTTTTTTTTTTTTTTGTTGACCTCGCATTTTTGAAATGCGAGGTGATACAACTATTTTGAAAATATATATATATTCAGACCTCGCATTTAGCAAATGCGAGGTCTGGCAAAATTTTTTATTTTTTATTTTTTAAATTTTGCAAATTTGAATATATATATTGTGAAGGAAAATTTTGCACTATTACAAAAATAGAAAAATGTTTGATATTTTTGTTAATAAAGAAGGATTTGACTGTAAGATAAAATCACTTAAATACTAAACCGTAAATTATAAACTATAACATTACCGAAATAGTACGATATTTAGGAATAGTAAACCGTTATTTTTAAACCATAAACTATAAGATGAACGAAATAATACGCGAATGAAATGTGTAAACCTGCAAATTTATTAATTTATCATATTTTTTGATAAAATTTTGACATAACCTCCCTTATTTTACGAATATTTTCCCTGGTAGCAACCAAACCCAACATGATTCACAAGGGCAACAAACATCCATAAAAGCCCGACAAGGGCTAAAAAACATAAATACAAACCTAATAACAATAAAAAAGCACCCGACTAGGGCGAACAATGATATACAAATAACGGACATGAATCACACATAATTGCGAGAAGTAATAACAAATGTCAATATCCATGATTTCCAAATCTCCCGCCCGTACCACACTCTCTAGGTTTAGGCACCCTTTTTGATCGACGGATATAAAATAAAGGAGTGTCTTGCTGTTGAGTATGGCGAGCAATTTCCGCTTGGGAAGGTATGCTTTGTTCGTGTTCGTGTTCGTGTTCATGTTCATGTTCTTTATCTGAAACGGTTGGACCAGTATGTTCTAGATCAAACCCAGTGAACAACTATCTTAAAGATGATGGTCCCACTGGAGTGCGCATTGGCAAAAGTATGTGTGAAGTGTCACCATCGAATGGTATGTTAACTTGAGGGGATCCAGTATCTACATGGGGTCGAGGGGATGGAACTCGACGACGTCGACGACCACAGCCGTGTTGCCGCGTCTCCGCGGAGCCCGCTCTACTCTATGTGTTATCATGTGCCTGGTGTAATGTCTTGAACGTATACACAGGGACTGGATAGGCCGACAGTCTAGACGAGTAGATTCGACAGGCTGCATGTAACTGATTGAGAAGCGAAATGTCTGATCTGTGCCCATGCACTACTATCCGGATTATCGTCCTCAGTCATGTTGTCTAATGACATGTAGTACAATCTAGCCATGGAATCCATCTACCGTGAAAGTTGAAATTAGTTTTACTGAAGTAATTTGAAAAAGAAAAACAATAAGAAAAAATGAATTATTACTTACAAGATAATCTGCACGTGCACCATCGCCGAGGTAGCCTTCTGCAAAAGTAGGGCGTTGACTAAGATTGGATATGTACATCACTGTCTTCGCTCGATACCATTGCATATAATCACCCGATGCATGTGTAGTATCAACACATGGGAGACCAACCTCAACTGTATCCGTTCTTGCGATAACCCCAAATATTTATATATTGTCGGTGGGTCAACTCCCAATCATTGTTCGCCCGACCACGACGGTCTATCAAATGAAGTACACCTTGATTACCAATCAATCTCTGATCTGGTATGAGTTGGTGCAAACCGAACTGTCGCATAATCCGATGTGGGAGGTAACATTCCACGATTTCCCAACATATCAAATAAGTAACTACACGCCATATCTCACGACCAACAGTGCAGTAATTGGGAAGCATATCAAGCAGCTCATCAGAAAATAGTTGCCATATAAACTAATACCAAAGAAGTCGACAAAAAGTTAGTAAATAAATGAAATTCGAGGACGACAAAGTGCAAAAGAAATGTAATCGACGGATGTACCTCATTGGGTCGCAAAGTATGTAACTGATCTCGAAAAATAGATAAAACATGATGAGGAGCATTGTGCAGATCAAATCCAACATCCCACCTACAATAAAAATTAATAAATATCAAATCCAATGCTAACATGTTTAATTAAACAGGTTCAACAAAACATATGTACCGAGATCCATATGCTCCGTGATGTTCCTGTGCGGGCTCTAACTGAGTAAGGACGAAGTGTCGGCATGTGCTCTCAAGTCCATAACTGTATACAAATAAATGAATATAAAGTACTCAAATATAAAATATATGAATATAATGTACTGAAATATACCTGTACTAATAGTACTGGTCCGCAAATATTTCTAGCTGTAGGTTAAGTGGCATCACACAAATTGCGATACAGTGTGCCTAAAACTGCTCATCCCCATCTAGTTGTATCGCCCACAGTCTCCAAATCCCTTGATGTTTTAAAATCAGTATACACAAAATGTGGATAATTGACAGGAAATAGAATGCCTCCAATATGCTACAAGTAAGTATGTACGTGCCATCTGACGACACATGTCATCAGTCGCATCATCGGGAAGCGGACGATCTAATGCAGCAGACAAACATCCAACTTTCAAACGACCACCGTCAATGTCTGATCTGGCAGGCATGAAACCCAATAACTCCATGCATAATTGGCTCCAAGCATCTGCGGAATGAGTAGTGTCTCTACCCGTCACGGGCGGGCCATGCTTGGAGCCAATTATGCATGGAGTGTTGGGTTTGGTGCCTCTCCAGATGCAGATGAAAAGAATGTGTTTGAAGGTCGCCATCGCTCCACAAGACTGGTGATCAATGCATGATCCACTGAAATGCGTCCTAAAAATGCGATGCCTTCGAAACCTGTCAAACAAATATAATGCCATACCCGCGCCGGTATAGGAATGTTTTCCCAAAAAATCCCATCACAACGCTTAACCTGTAGTGTGGAATCATCGATAAACCCGTCAAAAATAGATCTAACCCTATGCGGCATCGTAGGTGATATAATATCATCTATATATGGTTCAGGATGAACAAGCTCTCGCTACTGATCATCCATACCTAAACAAATAATCATGAAAAGAATGAATGATTGTACAATACGTTTTGATAGTAATCAATGATTAGACAAATGGACGATTTTTTGATAATACAATATTTTTTGATAAACGAATACATTAAAAATAAACTACATTCATAGAATACAATGAGTACGTATACAACACAATACAAAGACAAATCATTGTTGTCGTGAAGGGCAACTCCTGCGATTATGTCCCGATTCATGACAATTCATACATCTTCTAGGTTCACGGCGATCCCTAATAACCATCTCGTTTCGTATGCGCCTCGCACGTACACGACCTGTCCGGCGTTCAACGAACATATTGTCATCACCACGTAACTGCCAATGAATAGAGGTGGTGGAATGGCGGTGGTGATTGTTGTAGAGGGGAGGAAAAATAGATGGTGGTGGAACGGAGGAGGAGGAGGAGGAGGAGGAAGGATTTCTTCAGAAATTTTAAGAAGGAGGAGGATGAGGAGGGGTTTGTGCAGAAAATTTGGGGAGGAATTTTTTGCGAGGCCAAAGCTAGCGTCGCAGAATAAAAGGTCCGACTGATCTCGCATTCGGTCAATTTTTTTTAATTTTCAGTCTCAGACAAATGAAAGGTGTGAATGAAAGGTCTGAGAAACTTTTTTTTTTATAAAAACAATATTGAGCTCGCATTCGGGGAATGCGAGTTCCGCTTGCCCATAAATATCTTTTGAAATTGGTATAAAAAAAGAATAATTTAGAAAAAGAACACAATTTTAAAAAATTTTCCTTTGGACTCGGTGTACAAGTGCAGACATGCGACATAGTGTATAAACCATTATAGTCTCCTTGTATTTCTGCTGGTAATATGCACCAATACCTTAGTGTTGTAGCTCTGTATCTGGTCCGTTCCAAGCTGCTACTGGTGTTTAAATGTAATTTTGTAACTAGAAGTAGGCGTCCACCGGAAAATAATGTATTATCTCAAATATTGTGGACTGTGATGTATGAAATTCAAGGAAGTTATGTGTTCTTCGGAACAATATGGCATCTATTTACATATATTTCGGTATGTTCGGGAAAGAAGGATATAATTAAAAATTTGCAAATATATTCTAACTTAAGAATCAGCAAGTGAAGAAATATTGCATATTTTTTACTGGCAAGTATTTCACTCTATTAGCATTTTGAAAGATTCTTATAGCGTAGAGAACCATTCTTTATTCTCTTGACTGGAAAAGAATGAGAATTGATTCTTATGAGGTATTCTGGAACAGAAAACATTAAATTATTGTAAAAAGGTGAAGATTTGCTGGGTTAGAAGTCTGAACAATGTATTGGACAATTCAATGGCCATAAATAGCTTAAGCATTCGAATGTGCAATCATTTACCAAAATGTCAGAATATTACTAATTTTTTTAATTGAATTACTTCAACCCTTGTGGAGAATTGAAAGAAGGCCACTGCAAGATTAGCCCATTGTGCTGAATGGTTATTGGGCTGCCAGTCTTTTCTCTGCGGCCTTGTTGAACAGTTGAAGAATATTCAATTCAATGTGCATTAAGTTTGTTGAAGCAGTGTTGACTTTTTGAATTTGCGATTGTTACGTTTATCTTGCATATTGAATTGGTGATGAGAGATAATTAAGTGTAATTTAGGTAGTTATATGTTTTTTTTTATGATCTATTAGATATGAGTTCGAGTTTCTAGTAGAGGACGGCGAAATTTTATTTTATTTTTAAAATGAATTGGTGATGGGAATATACAAAGCAGGGTAGGTACTTGATGCCAAAACGCATGGTGATGATTGTGATCTTTGCAATGTGGAGAGCAATTGTATGCTACGTAAACAAATTCAACGAACAGGAATATTTATGGAAATTGAATTGTAATCATTCTTGAAGCAGATTTGTAAAAGAAAAACACACACACACACACACAATAATATGATTTTTCATATGGGCACAATCTTTTAACAATTGGTTGGTTGGTAGCCTAATCTTTTTTAATTATTAAGGCAAAATCTTGTACTTTTTACTCGAGTCTTGATTCTTTACACATAAAAAAGCTGATGTAGAGATCACAAATCAGAACTTGTATTATTTTAAATGAACAAATTTATATGTTGCAGAATCTCTAAAGATTTTTCTTCCTTTCCTTTTTTTCGGTTTACAAATTTCAAAAGATACACCATCACTTATCAGTCAGTGCAATGTATCTGCAAGAAAGCACGCATATTGAAGTGGATATAGAAGGTAGGCAATATCCAGCCTTCTAGTATTTTTTTTTTTTTCCACAGCCTTCTAGTTTGAATATTTAATTTCAAGCAGCTTTCTGGATGATGATGACGTGTTGGGATTTTGTAATGTGATTACATATCTTTCTTCGCATTGATGTAAGCGGACTTTATGATTATTCTATTACTCCTTCACATTACTCATTTATATTTGTTTAGTTCTTTATTTTTAAAATGATAATTTTTAACTCCTTACATTACCCATTTATATTTATTTAGTCTATCACTTTTAAAATGATGATTTTTAATCCCTCATAAATGTAAAATGTCGAATTTCGGTATCTAAACTAAATCCCGAGCACTTTTTGGTCTGAATTAATCTTTTGTTTTTCACATAATATATTTTTGGTGAGTAAAATTTAGGAACTCGTTTTTCCATTCCAACACAAAACTCGAGCATCGAAATGGATTATAAATTGTGAAAAAAAAATACCACAAGTCAGATATTGAAATAATCTTATATACAAACAAATTGCTAATCAATCACTTACTTCATATCCTTCGCATTCATAAAACATTCTATTCAGATTAATTTATAAATTTGTCCCCGAAAAATAATTAATGTGAACAATACATGACAAATTTAGACAAAAAAATACTCGAGATTTGATTCAGGGACCAAAATTCAACGTTTTATATATGTGAGGGACATGACAAATTTGGGTCAACATGCTTGGGATTTGATTCAAGGACCAAAATTCAACATTTTACATTTGTCAGGGACTAAAAATCATCATTGTAAAAGTGAAAAACTAAATAAATACAAATATGTAATATAAGGGATTAAAATTTATTATTTAAAAAATAAAGAACTAAATAAATATAAATGCGTAATGTGAGGGACCAATATAGTGATTTTCCATTATGTGACTTCCTACTAATTACCAAACTTTTATTCCATTCAATGAACTACAACTACTCCATCAAGTGAGAGGAAAATAAGACATTACTCAAAACAATTGTCATAATTTCATCTAAACTGGGTATCACAAGATTCGAAACCACATAATATGGAGTAGCCAGTACAGCCATTACGATAAAATTTATTTTAATCATTAAATAACTATTAATAGTTGCTATCAGTAAATCACTAATTCGAAAAACATTGTCCATATTTTATAGAAAAGTAGATCACTCATCTAAGTGAATTCTTCACATTAATTATTGAGCAACTATTAAAATGTCTAATAATTGCTCAATAACTAACATAAACAAAAAAATGGATCACTCATCTAAATGAGTTTCTCATATTAATTATTGAGCAACTACTAAAATGCCTATTAATTGCTCATTAACCACCATAAACACAACACCTTGTCGTGCTGCTATTGCTAGATTGTATCTTTATCAATCCAATGATGTTCTTGCTAGTTTAAACACAGTATTGGAACTGACCATACTCATATCGCCAATATTTGATTTATGTAAGCTAATGTAAAACCAATCTGAAATGCACTGTTAAACAAACTGAAACACATTGTATCTTATTATTCACTGTAATAGGCTTTGGGTACAATCCATAAGCAGGGCACCCGAAAATATGGGGCCTGATAACCCCATGAAAAACCCGGACTCCGGTGAGAGAAGACAACTTGTCACAGCAACATAGAAGAAATAGCTCCCGCTGCCAAAGCCCAAGAAATCAGGCAACCATGCTCTAAAACCTGCCCAAAGCAACCACACAGCGAATTCCAACAGGAGACACCAACACTATGATGATACTTAAAAGTACACACATATTCACTAGTTGATTCCACCCGATAAGAGGAATCTTATTGAATGCATTAGGACAACATAAAACACAGGCTAGGAACTATAACCCTAGAATCTCGAACACAAGATGACATGCAGCTGTGAATGGAAACCTAAAAAAAGGACCCAGTAACTGTATCATTCTCAGGAAGCCATTATAGGCTGTCAAAGAGGCAGCCCCCACCAAAGGGGGACTAAAAGACTTGCAACAGGCCGTCCAACAAGGTCGTGGCCTGCAAAAAGGGTGGAAAAACTAGATGCCATGGTACACTGAAAAACAATCAAGCCACTGAACTACCAGAAGGCCCACTGCTGATGGCCTAAAAACAGCTTTTGAACATGTTGCTACCCTCTGAGCTAAAGATACAAGCTTTCTGTTATACACGCTTCTATTTGTTTTGGAACCCATTTGATCAACATCTGTACAAACTCCTAATTGCCTGGCTAGAAGAGGATATCACATCTCCACAAGTTTTCAATGAGTTTCTCAATTGTGCTGCTGCTTATGGAATTGCAGTGCTGGAGATTTAACCCAACCAAAGATTCTCCCAATTTTTTAAGATGAGGTGCGCTCCTGTTTGATACCATAGAGCAACCAGACAATGAGAGGACTTGCAAATTTAGGTGCACTCCGCGAGACAAGGCAGCAACACCAGAATCTGCCTGTGACTGAACATTTTGAAACATCAAGATCATTGAGAAATAAACAACTTTCGGCTATTGCAACCAAGCTGGCATCAGTAACTTTCCTGCAACCCTCAAGATTTAGTAACTCAAGTGTTCCACCATGGTGCTCGGCCAATGCTACAATTGATTCGTCTGTCAAATTTACACAATCACTGAGATGCACCTTGATGAGTGCCTCACAGCTCTCCAGCAGTGGGAGAAGTGCAGCATCTGTTATTCCACAAAGACCACTAAGATCTAAGTGATGCAGCTGGGGACACAACTTCCCAACCAAAACCAAGCTAGTACTATTAAACCATGGGCAACTTCTGATGGATAAGGATCGGAGAGATTCGCAAGGTGAAAGACTAGGAGTTTCTATAGGCATACCCTTGATTCCCATGCACTTAACAATGGAAAGAGACTTCAACGTTGAGTTACAGTTTGAAAGCGCATTAAGAATTCCTGTTTCTGTGATCCTATTGCACTCCTCCAATTGTCTGAAGCTCTCAAGAGATCCAGCAGCTTTAGCAAAAGCCACCAGCCCATTATCAGATACAAAGCAACACTTACGAAGAGCCATTTGCTTCAGATTTGGACAACCCCTGCCCAATGCTTCAAGACTCAAATCTGAAGTCCCCCTACATGAAGTAATTGTTAAAGAAGATAGCATCTGTAGACCCTGGGCACTACCCATAACCCAAAAGCCCTTCTGACTCACATTTTGAAGACTGGACAACACAAGATTTGTGATGGACTTGCCATAATGTCCAATCACAGCAAGAGAGAAATCTGTTATATTCAGAACTTGGAGTTTCACCTTTGTCAAGACATCAGAGGCTGATGACAAGAGACCTGCGACCCCTTGATCCCCAACAAGAGGGCAGTCCTTGATAGTTATTGATTGTAACTTAGGACAACATCTTCCAATAGCTTGTAGACCCTCATTCCCAATATTTAAACAAGATTCAATAGTGAGAGCAGTCAGGTTTGGGCAATTCTTTAGTTGCAACTGCAACTAGTCCCTTGTCAGAAATTGAAGGACACTGGCAAAGGTCAAGCTTCTCTAATGAATGACATTCTCTTGCAATCTCAAATAGGCCTTCATCCCCAATAGCTGGGACGTTCCACAGAGAAAGGGCCCTCAGGGAGGGGCAACCATGGGCAATTGCTGAAAGGCCAATATTGGTAACTCCACGAACAGAGTTGCTTCCACGAATTGAAAGCTTTCCGAGTCCTCCACGGCAGGCAGTCCCAACTGCAATAGCAGCTAGTCTAACATCCGTTGCTTTCTTTCCTTCCAAAGACCTTGTAAGATAACCATCACATTCGATTTCAAGATCTTTATCAGCAGAGATCATTTCCACATCACCCTTTGTCTCATTAACTTCCCTTTTAGATAATTGTCCCTGAGGGCCTTTGCTCCTGCAGAATTCGGAGTTACGGACGCTACTCAAGAGCATGAGCCACTGTTTGGAGACACAAGCAGCGGCACTCCTCTCTCGTGCACAGGAGAGGCGTCTGAGGATCTCAAATAGGCACTCGTTGGGGAGAGTTTCAATGGAGGGGTTCCGCTCTTTGACAAACATATTCCCTTCAACAGCATGTGGAGCGCTAACACGTGAGCGCTTTCTAGGAGGACAATAAACATCGGCAAGGGAGCCAATAGATAACATGAGACCTGAATCAGCAGAACAGACAGATCGCCCAGAGTAGAAATCATCATCACCTGCAACAACACGACAAAACTAAATATCAGCTACTTCTCTAAGATTACCGCACAACATGTGCTATCTAATTATCAGCTAAGTTCTTCGCAACACGACAATAAATGAACATCAGCTACAGAACTAAATATCAGGTACTTTTCCGCATTAATATTCAAACAAGATGACAAGATCTAATCATCAGCTAAGTTATTCGCAACATGACAAGATCTAATAATCAGCTAAGTTCTTTGCAACACGAAAATAGATGAACATCGAATAGATTTTCTACGTTAACCTAAAGTAAAAAATTGCATGCAAAAAAAGTTCCAAATAAATCTTCCAATGCACTTCAATGGACACAGCACCCAAAGGAGCTGAAATATCTTATTATATTCGTAATTTAATTTACTAATCCATTACTCTAGCAAGCAAACACATGGTAAACTGTGATGAAAAACTGATATTCTTTAAATTCAGCTAACTAAAATCAGGCCACAACCAAGATTCATATATACCTTAACTAGAATTCTTCAGGGCGGAAAAGGTGCATCATGCAATTTTGGAGAAAAAAGAAAAAAAAGAACTTGCAAGTTTTAGCAGCATAAATAGGGTCAAAAGTCCGAGACTGAAAGTTTATTCTATTGATCTGTTCTGAATAAACAGACATAATCTCCAATCACAATGAGATCATAAAGTATATACATGAGTGATTTGATGTGCATTTCTAAGATACCCTTTCTAGCATTCCCTTCACATTTACACATCAATCTATGTATTATGTCCTTATCATAAGAGCAAGATACGTATTCGACTTAATGCATCTAAATGTGAATAAAAGATATTACAGACTACAAGATCACATTCCAATCTTATACCCAATATTCCTAATATAAATCCAGTTCTGATAACAAGTCCATCAATAGAACAAACAAAGAAATCACAACAAATCAAGACAGAACATTTAAACTAAAAAAACCGAAGAATCCAAATTCATCCAATAACAAGAAACTTGGCGGAAAAAAAAAAACTCAAATAAGGAGGTGTTTCAGAAACTCACCACTATAATTAACAAGAGCAGGCATGGTTGTTCACCAAAAAACCTCCAAGGAAGAGCAAAAAAGATTATGCTTTTCACCAGAAAACACAAAACCCAGATCAAATCTTCGACCAACACTTGCATTTACATCAAAATAAAGCTCAAGATTTCTCAGCAAGAACCCCACAAAATAGTAGGGCAAAAAAAGAAAAAGATGAAAGGTGAAAGAAGAAATTTGAGGGGGTGAGGACTTGGTTGTTTGCTTGGCAACAGTTTTCAAGGTGCAAGGAGTCATATATATAGAGCTCATTATAATAATATAATCATCCACTATTGAGCCTTTGAGAGGGGGGTGAGGTGATGCCATTATCCAGGACAAAGACAAACCATTGCCTCTTCTTTCTCCTCTTTTCTTTATTGTTGCGTGTATTCAATGAATACTTCCCGAAAACCGGACTGCCCGGTTATTTCTTAGCTCTTGCCACTTGTATTCAATTTGGATACCTCACCTCCATCTAGCCGCGTTATTTACCGGCCACGGGATGCTTTTTTCTTTTTCTTATGTCATCTTTCTTCCCCATCTACTTTTTATTTAATTATTTTTATTTTTGGTTCACCTTTGGACTTTGTTGGCGAATCTTAAAAATGTACACTTCACTTTCTTTAAAAGATTTTAGTATATATATAATTGTAAAAAGATAATGTAGACATTTATTTTGATATTATTATCTTTTAAATATTTGTAGACAAATTATATTCTTTTTTATTCATTTTTAATGATTTCATATAATGAATAAGCATATGTTTATTTCGTAAGAATAATAGAATTTTTTTATCACATTTTTCTTAATAAAATTATATATTATTTTTTTCATTTCTAATAACTAAATACTAATAGAGCGAACTTTTATAATATTTTATTTTCAATTTTTTGTAGGAAAATAAATATATTGAAAATAAAATAAGTAAATAGATTTATTTTATTTATATAAATGATTTATTTTTACACATTTTATATTTAAAAAAAATTGTAAAAAAATAAAGAATTTTGCTTGTGTTTTGATGTGGCACAAAAAAAAAAAGAAAAAGAAAAATGTACTTATTTAGTTAAAAGATATTCTTCTTACAACTTATTATTAATTGTGAAATGAAAATTATATTCTTGTATAAGATATATTTGAATTTAAAAATATGTTTAGTAAGATTTATATTTAACATGTTTAGTTCTTGTAAAATGATAATGAACAAAAAATAGTTGTAAAAATCTCCTTTTTGTATTTAATTTTATAAATAAACAAAATAATGTATAATTAGTTGATTAAAGAAATTTGACAATTCATAAAATTCTCTTATAGTCCCGAAATAAAAAATAAATAAATAAAAATATGTGCAATCATTAGAAATTAATTAAAAGTAGATGAACACAAATTGTTGGAGGACATTTTTGTCAAAACAAATATCCACATCATCTTTTTATAATTATTTTTATGACGGAATCTTTTAAGAGAGGTAAAGTGTACATTATTTGGGTTCAGGGGACAAAGTATAACTATAGTTCAGGTTCAAGAGGGTAAAGTGTAATTAACCCATATTTTTTTGGGTGAATTCACACATTTTGTGAACTACTAATAATTTCTAGAGTTAAGGTGGTAATAAATAAATAAAAAGAAATAAGAATTTATGATGAAAGGTGTTTGTTTAGCCTCTCTTTTTGAGTGTTTATGTTGAAAATAAAATTAGGTAAAATTGGTTCTAAATTGTTCAAAAATTGTCTAATTGGGCCAAGTTGGGACGTATTCGATAGTAGAAAATAAAGTACATAACATAATTTAATTTTGATGATATAATTCAAATAACAGAAGTATAAATCGTGTATGCCTAAATATTTGCATATAATGGTTATACACTCCCTTTTTCCTTTTAGAACTTTTGGTTTGGTTTGGTTTGGTGTAAATTTGTTTATCTCAAAAAGCATGCAACTCCTTTATGTATTCTTTCTTCTTTTTATGTCAAATTTCTTTATCATTTGTTTTTGTGTGTTTTTCCTTCTTCCATTTTAGATTATGTCCAACTCTTATTTCTATCCTTTTTTAATCATGAAATATATATATATACCTTATATGTGAAAAGATACCATAAGAATTGTTTTGAGAACATGATCAACTAATAATTATGCTCTAATGAACTTGAAATATATTTAATGGTTAGCATGCAAATGGAACTTAATGCAGTTGATTATTAAATCGTGTTAGATGTCAAAATAGGTAAAAGAAAGGGGCTAAATTGTTCGAGAAATGCTAATATTGTGAATCATATTTGATTTAGATGTGAAGTTCTAAGGTGTGCTGGTTTTTTATCTAGAAAATTAGATTGGTAGCTTCAGATAAAGAAAGCATTAAAAACAGAAGTAAAGTATAACTATGAAAAATTAAAAAATTAGCTAGAAAGAAAAACTTGATATCCTTACAGCATAAGCTATAGGACACCTCTAAGTGCTATTCGAATTTTTCATTTTTTTTTGGGGAAAATTTTGTCTGAGCTTATTTTATTAACTTGTTTAGTTTTCCAAAATACATTTTGAGTCAATTAACTTGTGCAATATTCGGATCGGTGAGCGTTCACGAGGTACATTTTTCATCTTCTTGGCATTTTGATGTCAAAATTAGCTGCACCATTTTCTTTCAATTCGGGTAGGGTTAATTATTCAAAAATACATAGATTATTGGTGAACCGCCTTACCAAATAAAGATTGATGTTGTAAAGTAGAGGGGCCAAAAATTTCACATTAATTGATAGTTAAAATAGAATTTAATTTATGTGGTATGGAGCTATCCCTCTTCTATGCGAGGCACCTTTACAAAGAAAAAATCTTATAATTTCAGTTAAAACGAACAATATTTTATATGAACGCACGACAAATTCTAACATCAACAAACATTATTACGCTAACAAGACAACTTGCAAATCTTGATTAACAAGTAACCTAATCAATCAAATACTATGAGCTGATTAACAAGTAGTTGTGCTGGTAAGTTAAATTGTTATGATAATTGACAGGCAGGGCATGATGAAGTTGCATGCTTTCTTGGTCTAAAATGGCAATGCAATAGCAACTTGTAATGTCAGGACACCGCATTCGTCCCTTCAAATCGAATGCAAATATGCAACTTGTTGCTTTTTTAAATAGCAACTTAAATGCCAATTCACGTATGCTACTGTGGAGGTAGATAGATTTGAAAAAAAATTAAAATTTATTATTTAAAAAATAGATTTATAATGTTAAAATAGATTAATTTTAAATATTTTAAAATAGAAAATTGTTCGAAACAATTAATTCATATTTCTAAATTTGTACGAATTTGAAACTATTCCATTTTAACATTACAAATCGTTACAACAAATAAGTGGATTTCAAATATTTTTTCAAATCCATCAATGCAAATTCAACCTTAATTAATTTACTCCAAGTTGGTTTATAATTAATTTATTTAATTATAAGAGCGTTTTGCTCTTGAATCTTGGTAACTCGCTAAAGCATTTCCGCTGGGTATTGCGTAATGCGTCCCATAGATTTGCATTTGTTTTGCCGGCATAATTAGGGTTGAATATTAAGGAAAAAACATGGTACTAGGGTCAGTTTGATTTGGCTAAAAATATTTTCCACAATTTTTTTTGACGCAAAATACAAATATTTTTCAATTTTCTTCTTTCTGACTAAAAATAGCTTACGACATTTTTGAATGTAAGTTATTTTTTGAATAGTTGAAGATTGCTATTAAACCTCAAATATTACTTTTATAACTTCATCTATTAAATTTATTTGTATTTTTAATTATTGTCTATTCATTGTTCTTTTCGTTGTGAGTCCCACAGTAATGTAACTATCATTATACATAATTTATCACTACATTTTAAATAAAATCAATCTTTTGTTGATCACAATTACTTGTAAAATATTTATTACAATTATTGTTCGTCTTTTTAAGTCATATTCACAAAATGAAAGACAAAAAATGTTAAAAATTATATTTCAAAATATTTTTATTTTATCAACCAACAACGAAAAATTGTGTTAAAAATATACTTTTTTTTTTATATAAAATGCTTTCTAATGAAGATATTTTTCTTAAAAAAAACATTTTACATATAGCCAAACGGACCCTTAATTTTTTTTTCCCTGCGTAATTTGAATTCTCTTGATTTTAATAAATATTTCATGAACAACACCATAATTAGTAGTTTTATCACTTGTTATTTTGTATATGTGTACCGAAGAAAATCTTTTCTCTAGAAAAATGTCGAAGAGTAGATTTTTGTCCCAATTTTTCCTTTTGGGTTACAAGGCGATATTGATGAATTTGGAGCAGTGAACTCATCCATTAATAAATCTGTCTTAGTTAAGTTAACCGAGCATCATAGTTGACTTAATACAACAGCAGTCAAAATCAGTGTATTTCTCAAACGTCCAAATGAGAGTGAGAGAGCGAGAGAGAGAAAATAAACATTTACTATTATTATTATTATTATTATTATTTGTGTTGGCTTGACTTGAGACAAATCACAAAAAGGTTCAAACTATTACAACAAATTGCGTAAAAATACAGAAAAATTGAAGTGGTGGGGTTTGTCATTTGTGATCTTTGTTGCACACAATTTTAGATTTTTTTTTTTCTTTTTTGGTAAGTAAACGTTTAATAAAATAATAGGTTACGCCTCTTTTTCTAGTAACAGACACATATTTTAACGATTTACTATAATTTGAACATTTTATTTGGTTTAATTACCTTACTTATTATATGAATCCATTGGCTCACACACAATTTTAGATTACAAATTTGAGAGAGTGCACTTGAATTTTGGGATAAATTTCAGAATTCTTCTATGAGGTTTAAGCTAATTTCATTTAATATTCCTGAATCTTAAAAACATCAATTACCTCCTTTATTTCAAACTTTTTGTAACATTTTCAACTCATTATTTTAAAAAATTAATTTAAGTCGATAGAGACTATTTTCCTTCCAATTTTACCCCTAGTTCAAAGTTTTTAGTGATTAAAATGGTTGGAAGAAAAAAAAAAGGTTTAAAATAATTGTTAACAAATAACAATAGGTTGTAACTTTTCATATCTTTCACCAATTAATGTCAAAAAATATATTTTAATTATTTTTATTTTAAAAGTTAATGATTTCCAAAATAAAATATCAATAATATTTATTATTATTATATATTATGTATACTTATGAATTCTAAATTTTTATTCAAAACGACACATATAAACACATTAATACGTCCCTAATTATTAGTAAATAAGTTGGCTAAAAACTTTATTGAAAAATTCATTTAATTTTTTAAGAGTTTGTGATTTCCCAGTGCAACAAATTCGAATCATAATTGTTTTTTATAATATATGGTAATTTTTTTACACATTTAAATTTTTGTTTGAATCAACACACATTAGCACATTACATAACCATATTTTTTGTAAATAAATTTATTATTATTATTTTTTTTGAAAAATACATATTTCAATTTCGATTTTGGATTTACGAACAAAATAGTACTAGTTATATTTATTTATTTATTATATCATTGATGTGTTTTACATATTCAAATCGATGCCTAAAAATACATTAATATGCACAACATTTTCATAAATTTACTGGAAAAAAAATTTATGTGTTTAATTTTTACGAGTTTGTGAGAATATTTTTTTTATTTACGAGTTTGTGATTCTCCAAACAAAATATTAATTATGTGTTTTTACGTGGTGAAGATTTTTATTAAAACAGATAGAAGTAATCAAATTAATACATGCACATATTTTAAAAAAAAAAAATAAGTTGATAAAAAATTATTAGAAACTAAAAGGGTGTCAAGTGAAAAGATGTAGTTGTCAAAAAACTCAAGTGTGATTTTTGAAACTACCCTTTTGTAATATGACTAAGGTATATAGGGTATAAATGTCATTTCATACATTTTAGCACCATAAAGAGAACCATTAGCAAGAGAGGGGAGGGAAGTGATATTTTTAAAAATTTAAGAGTACTAAGTGTTATTAACATAAATCTTAAGGAATGTTTATGAAATTATCCGTTGAATTTTCGGTGTAGTTTTATTGTACAATGAACTTGATGACGAATTTGCCAATTAATTCCTTTACAACTTTTTATCAAAGTCTACACTGCAATGCATGGCCGAAAAATCAAAGAAATGTCTAACAAAATACACAATAAAACTAGACAGAATCAATGTATCTGTGGGTTGGGATTGTCGACGTATGTCAATTCAGGTTTGTTTTTTGTAATCTAATCATCTAATGCTGTGATTAAGACGTAATTGCGACAGATGTTGACCTTTTCTTCTTTTATAATTTTCCTATCTTTAAGTTTTTAAACTAGGTTTGGACTCTTTTAATTTTTTGACGTTCTAGAAAAGATTAATCTTAATAAGAAATTTTTATAATTAAAACAAATTTTGTTTTAAAAAAAAAATAATGCCAATTATTTTCCCCAAAAGCCTCGCTACACACATATTCTATCTTTTATTATTTTTTTCTCCCGAAGTATTTTACTCAAATGAATATCGAACCCGAGACCCAATCACGCAACAATAGAGATCTGATCCTTAGTTAAATTGTGAAGTGATAATAATGTTTAGAGGTGGAAAAATTAATTAGAAAATTCAGACCCTTAGTTAAAATGTTAAAACTTGAAAGAAATCTTGCATGACATTTGTTTTTGGTACTTGTATTGTTTGGCTAATTTGTATTGCATGCATTTGTTTTTGGTACCTCTATAATCTATGTTTCCTCTTCTTTTTACATTTATTTTGGGCATAATATTTAATCAATATGTTACCTTCTTCACAAAAATTTGAGAGTTCCATTCAATTACTGTAATTGTAATAGACCAATGAGTTTTGTAAGATTATACTTAGAAAATACAAGTATTCAAAGTCTAATAGTACGATAAATGAGAAAAAAAAAAAAAAAAGAGACTATATCTAAATAGCGACCAATGAGATTATTGACAAATGAACTGATAAATAAATGGACCATCAGTTGAATTTCTGGTGAAGTTGAATCTCAAAACTAAAGAAATAAATTCGTTTTCTACTTGCTCAACGTCACAGACCACTATAAATTGAATCTATCTGTCCCCATTCATCTGCTAAAATTTAAAGCTTCGCTACCATACCAGACTGAAGAAACTTGCGTTTCAAGTTGATATCATTTTTGCAAAATGCATGAACCTATAGACTTTAATAGATGGGAGATATTAATCCTGGTCAAAATTCTGTTCAATATATATATATATATATTATGTAGCATTCTTCGGCTTGAATTTAAGTTTCAAATCAGTTACCTAGGATTTCATTTATCGAAACTATACAAATATACAAAGCGACAATACTATTATCAAGTAGTTATTGAAATATCATTAAATTTACGAAATAAGAAATAAAATCTGAATAAATATCTAAAATTAACAAGTCAGTAATTCAATATAATAAAAATATTTGAATTAATTTTGGTAATTGATGATACACAACTTGTAGTCTTATAAATGATTTTATACCGAAATCACCTAAAAGTAGTGATTACTTATTCTCAAATCTCCCCAACTAACAAGCTAGTTAAGTTTTTTCATTCTGTCATTACTAAGACTAAACCCACACGCCTGAACCAGCATTAGGGTTCCAAAATCAGAAAAATAGGATGAAAAAGACATATGTCCATATAAGCATATGGATTATACGATTAACCAAACATATATCACACACAACTACAACAACATTGACAGCGATAATTCACCAGCTTAATTAAAAGGACAGTAGGTACTAGTTAGTAATTGCACGTAAATGTTAAGCTATAATTATGTTATGTACTATGAGTAACATCAACTACTGGAAATTGATAAATGATGACAATTTTTATGTGAAAATATCTATTGTATTCATGAATTTAACTTGGTTGGTTAACAAACAGATTAGAAACAATAGAACAATCAATTTGACACCTTGACAAGTACTACTAATTAGTCGAACCCGTCGCAGATATAACATTCATGTACATGAAGTCCTCTTTATATATAGTGGCCCCCCCCCTGTCATAATAATGCCCATTGTTTCAATTTTATTATTATTATTATTATTATATATTGCAAATTTCTAGTATGTATTAACACTTGATGGGGCTCATCAAGATTCAAGTCCTCCTCCTCCTCCTTTATTTAAAATCGAAATCTTGAAGGACACATGAAAATATGAAATGTACCACAGATTCATCCATGCTAGAGCGATAAGCAACTTCAATAATTGTTATTCCAAATATCTCTAATAATTCAAAGAGTGAGAATTTAATGTTATCATAAAAAGTTGTCTATTAATTACAAGCTTTCGCTTGGACAATATTCATTATTCATTATTTTTTAAGTAATAATTTATAATCATGTCATAATATGTTTTTTAACGATGTTTTTATATCACATGTATTATGCTATCTTAATAAGTTTGCAACAGTAATTGTCTTAATAATGTTGCGAATACTAGTTCAACAAACAGAGATGTACATTAGAAAATATTTCATGTATAGGGAAATATTTAGGTAGATTTGGTCTATAACTCTATTTATAGATTTTGTGGTGTAAATTATATATTATGAAATTTATGACATCAGCTGATATAAGTAAGATTTAAAAAGATTTAATTTCGATCGTGAGATCTACAAATGAGATTCAAAATCGAGTTTGTGATAGTATTTTCTTTCATATATATATATATATATAGGAAAACATGATCATTCAAATAGTGACACAGTTAAATATCATCTCTACCTTATTATTGGAAATTAACAATAATTAGAGTGTTCACATTTGTCTGCAACAAGGTTACAAAGGACTATGTTCACATCAGAATAAAATAACATCTAATAAATAAATAAAGAAACAAAAGATTTCAAAAAATTCCTTTTGTGAATCTAAATAGTGAATAAATAAATATAAATAAATAAACAAAAGATTTCAAAAAATTCCTTTTGTGAATCTAAATAGTGATATAAAACGTGTGTGTGCATTGAATTATTGTGGTATGGGGCGTGCATTGAATGTGACTATACCAGGGCATGACATGAAGGCTATAGATTAGATCCCATCTCAAGAAATGGGCAACCCTTTTTTTTTTCCTATTTAATACTATAAAATATACTAAAATGAAAAATGACTAGGAAAGAAAGTGTGTGTGTGAAAGGAGAACAATAATAGCTTGGATGATTGGATGATTCAGTGGATGGATTGCCTTTTTGAAGCCAGCTAATCTTCTCAGTTCCCACTTGTGTTGGAATTTAATAAAAAAAAAAATTAAGAATGGTCACAATGAGCACATATATAGGTCCAGTTCAAGGAATCTAATAGCAAATCAGGGTCCTTCAAATGAATTGAAAAAGACAGTGAAAAAGATGAACCATGATTCTAATTCAAAACTACCAATTTGGACTTTATGCTAGATGGGATTTCACCGGAATTATTAGTTTTGAGAATAAATAAATAAGCATATTTTTTTTATAAGTAAATTTCACATTTGAGATAATCAAAGGGTTGTAGCATGAATTACCAACCAAACAAAATATAAGTCAAAAATTTCCTCCTTACCAAACTTGAGTAATTAACAAAGACTTCGGCCTTGATCAATGTAGGACGAAAATTCTTGGAGGAATGGTATAGGATTAAAATAACCTCAATAATTCATGGGAAGCAACCCTTTTCTTTGATCTTTCTGAGACACTATTATTTCTCCCCAAGTCTCTTCATTGAACGTTCCAAATAAGTTACAAATATTTTCTACTCTTTTTTTTTCCACTTTATTTATTACATTAGACAATTTATTTTATGTCAAATTACCAATTTTTTTAAAAATTCAAAGAAGTATTAGATAGTAATTGTTTTGGAACTAACTTTATTCTTAGTGTCATAATAGAAAGAGAATTATATAATTGAGGAATGTTAATATTAAATGTGTAATCCAACGGCTTTGAACAATATTTTTGTAAAATTGATGTAATTCAATATTCTTTTAATTCTTATACACTAACTCAAGATGACAGTAAAAAATAACACGGAGAGAGCAATTCTTCATGTTTTTTTGTTCATTGCGCCATTCTATCGGATTGGTTGCAACGGCTTTCCCAATTTGGGCAATCTGATTGCAACAAATATGGCGTTTTGGGCAACAATAATAAATGTCTTAGGAAAAATTTTATAGTCCCGTCAATGTACCGTTATATCTGCCTTAACCTTTTGTTCGAGATTAAGTGTACTTAATCGTCAGGATTAAATTAGTGCCCACACAACTTTCATGAACGAGGTCGATTCCGCTGTTGGGTTGTTTTTGGTTTGATTTAATTCAGCTAGCTCTTCCTTTAGGCTTTAGGTTATTTATTTTAATCTTGTTTATAGTTAGGCCAACTTGTTTTGCTGCCCATTTACTCCAAAATGAAGACAAACAAACAATATTTAATTGCAGTCCCATTTGACACTGGAAATAATGGGTTGATCTTGATGTCAGAAATCAAGAATGCATATAGTACGTACAGGAAAATGCAGAAGGACAGGTTCTAAATACGATACTCTCTCTTTTTAAAATAACTATCATCTTTTGTTAGTACGCACAAATTTAAAAAGTTATTAAATTATATCAATTTTATAAAAAGATAATTTAAATTGACTAGATTACCTTTTTATATTGATATTCTAACTACAAAATCCTCTATTCATTAGTGTGGTCCTAAAAGTAAAAGTTATACAAACAAACATTTAATACTTTTTTGATTTTCTAAAACGATAGATAATATGACATAAGACAAATTATCTAAAACGATAATTATTTTGAAATGGATGGACTACTTAAGAAAAAGAATTACCCAATTATGGGTATTTTTCACATTTAAAAACCAAATTAAGTTATCAGACAGTTTAAACATTTCCTAAAGTCAAGAAATCAGAAGAAGAGAAAGCATATGGAAAAGAAAAATATTGGAATCATTTGAACTGGTAGTTTTAAGTAACCTTTGCATTTTGTTCTACATGAAATAAATAAAAAAATAAAGAAAAGAAGACAAGGCACACAACATGCTTGTTTGCACAACACTACATGTAATCCAAATTCAATCCAGCTATTCCTTAGTCTGCAATCGAATTCCATGTCTCTGAGCCTTCGGTAGAGAGTATTAATTTATGTAAGAATGATGAATCCTTTTCTTTTGACGAATGAACCTTAAATTTTGGACAAAGTTCAAGGCAGCTGATAAAACCACGCGGTTTTCATATTAATTTAATTACTCTCTGCAAATAAATATAAGATGAATTATTGGCTGTATTGGTTGTAGGTTGTTTTGGTTCCTGAGGTCCAAAAGACCAGATTCATTGTAGTCTTTTGCCCTTTAAAAAAAAGGTTAAATCATTATCAATCAAAGACAACAATAGAAAAGTTGGATACTTTTATTTATTCTATTCCAATAGTTGCATATATAGTACGGCAAAATGCAATCAAGATCCTTCGGAGTTGGGCAGAAAGAATTTCAAATATTGGGGATTTCCACAATTGAAAATGACTCGACCATTTGTTTGTTCAGAATCTTCAGATACCAAAAGAAAACCAAAAGAGCATTCTCATCACGTATCTGATGATGCACACACCGGTAAAAATAAGCAAAGAAAAGTTCCACTTAGAAAATAACGTCGGAAGATTCAGAAATGCAATGTTCATAGTATGAAGAAAAGAAGTTTAAGATGTTCCTCTACTTGTTCTAATGACTACTTGCATAAGAAAGCACACAGAAACATAAAGTTGGATTGTGTCATTGGAAATGAACGTTTAACAAACCATGCCAGTCCCTTTAGCCCAAGATAACAATATCTGCCAAATCTCACTTACCTAATCTTAGCACTTAACTCTTCCTTTTAGGAGCATAATAGTGATATATAACAAATCCAAAGCAATAACTCGCAACAGATTATTGCAACAAAGAATTGAAACTAAGTTTCAGAATTTGAGGATTTAATAGACCATTGATTATAAAACAGTATAAAAACCCATAAAAGCAGGCACAACAAGTAACAGTAGTTAAATTTTTGCATAGTTAAGTCCTGTGATATTAAGCAGTAAACAGATTTGCATTCCATCTACAGAGGTAATAGAAAGTGAAAAGCATATGATATTGCAATAGATCCAAACTAGATTCTCATAGCGAGAAATTTCATAAAACAGGCTTCCTGCAGAACCCCAATGGCCAGTCCTTGCATAAATTGCTCAGAGAAAGCCAAAAAAGACAAAAATAAAAACCATAAAAATTTCTTTACCAGTGGTTTTTTGCCTCGTCTTTTCAGTTTTCTCTATCTTTCTTCCTAATTTCTTTGGGAAACTATACACCAGACCTAATAAAATAAAACAAACAGCGAATTTCAAATACTGAACTGTAACAGTTCCCTTCCATAATTGGGTCCTTAATCATATAAACCTTCTTGCTCCCATATATCCACAAGAAATTCAATCATTTCCTGTCAATCAACCATTGCCAGTCAGTCATGACCTGTGTTAAGACTGAAATATAATCAACTTAAAAAGTGAAAAGAAGCCAAGAAAATTATACAAGCATACAGAGAGAGGAATTGGCTGAGGAAAACGCTTGTTGGTTCCGAGTAAGCTTTCATAACTTGCATTCCAACTAAAACAACAGAATGAATAAGATTACAGGGGTGCAGAAGTAAAGAACATCAAAACAAATGAAGAAAAGAGGATAAAATTTTATGAATAAATAAATCACAAGTAACAAAAACTGCTAATATATTTGCACAACCAAATTTAGCAGAGGTTAGGATATCCTATAATCTACATGTAGTTTTACTTCTAAAGTCACCAACCTGGGTAACTTTTGTCATATCATTCATAATTAGAATAATAAACAGAACTAAGTAGATGGCACGAATTGCTTGCAGAACTTGAAAAATACTCAGAAAACATGAATAAGAATGATGTGGACACCTTAAGATGGGTTCCTCAACTTGTTTTGGATTCTGAGACTTTTTACTTCCAGTCCATTCCAGCCTTGCCTGGTTCCAGCGAAGCAAACCTACACTCAGAAAAATATGAAAATTACTAACTCACGTCATAAATGACCGACTTCGACCAAGATTGCTCCTGCAGCATTCTTTAACCTACTTTTTCGGGGGATGGAGCTACATAGGTAAAAGATAAATGTATCTCCTGAAATTTCTAGAAACATTATACACTATACTTGCCATGATTGACAAATTCAGATTCATTAATGCTGTTGCCAGTGCCACTATTCTGACTGAGGCTCTGATTTGATACACTAATGGATGAAATACTTCTCTGGGATTGAACCATACTATTCCTCCATGTCACATGTGCTGGTGCTCCAAAAATCTTCAGATATGCTGGGTTTCTTCACTAACCGGCCTTGAATTCTCAGTCCCTTTGCTGGTTCATCCACAGCAATGATTGGCTGAGATTTGGCGCAGGAACCAAAACAACCTCTGTTCTGTTGCAATTCAGGTTTAGTCACATATATAATGAATGCCAAAAGCAAAATATACACTTTTAGGTTCCACAGTCAGTATGGCCAACATGGTTTGAGGTCACTTACACCTAGTAGATTCAAAATTTACTAATGATGTTTAAAAAAAAATTACCGCTTCCAAATTTAGATCACAATTCTCATTAACTGCAGAAGGAATAGCACATATTTTTAGTAATTTTGTTTCTCAATTTTGTTGTAATTGAAAGATTAGACATCTTTTTCATAGTAATCACATATAAAATACTTTCAGGCAATAAACTCTATCCTTTACAATACGCGCACCAAGCATACAGACCCAAGTACAAGCAGAATGCCTAAATCTATATAGTAGAGAAATGTATGAAACCATTTGACATAGTTCTACAAACATTGATTCCACCTTAGACTACCAAGTGCTACAGCCTTTCGAGTTTCAACCTTTTGTCTCCAAGCCTCGCAGGGGAACAGAAACAGATTTATCAATTAATTCATAAGCTAAAGTCCTAAACTATAATAAGTTGAAAGGAAGTACATTCCCTCTCGTTTTTTGTGTTTTTTTTTTTTTTTCCCCAACTTGGTCTCTTGATAAAATCAAAGTCCTGCTGGATTTTTCAAAGCTCCCGCCTTTTGGATTACTGCTAAGCACTCGATTCAATTTTGTTCCATGGAAAATTCCTAATAGTTTCCTTCATGACAGTTCTTTCTCAACTCTGATTTGCTTCCATAAGAGATAAACATTATTGAGCATTGAGCAGACGGGGATTAGAGTATTGAGGTTGCGGATTTCAATCAACAAGTTATTTCAAAAATGCATATTTAGAGATCTAATATACAAAGACACCACTTTTCTTGACTATGAAAATTAAAAGTGTGGCAACACCACTTTTCTAGAAAAAGGACCAAATTGTAGGTTAGGGAGATGTTCCCATAGTCATGATATTCCATGAAATTACTAAAACGACATGCTATCACTACTATATATACGAATTACAAATCGAAAGCATTATTAAGTATTCAGAACTGTCATTGTTCATTTACAACTGCTGTGAAAGTATCAAAAAAAGGTATTCTTATGTTTTAAAAGTCACTACCACTCTCATGTGATCAGAAGCACAACACGATCATTCTAATTGTAAAAACTAGTAAGTTATAATCACTTGCCTAGAGTCACAATTATAGGCCAATTGCTTAGAATAGGACTCTTTTTAAAATTTATCGCGCAAACGCGGGAGTGTTTTGGAATTGTGACTTTCGCACTTTGGAAGTGCGTAATCAATATGATTACGCACTTCCAAAGTGCGTAAACAATGTTGGTCAAAAGTGAACACAATTTTTTTTTTTTTTTTGGTAAAGATATGAAGATTTTGCACTTTAGAAGTGCAAAATCTTCAATTTTTCTTTAAACAAAAGAATTGTTGATTTAGCATGTGTGAAGTGCGAAATCAACAATTCTTTTTTTTTTATTTAAATTGAACATTAATTACACTTTACCCCCTTAAACTTACACCTTAGTTGCACTTTGCCCCTTGAATTCTAAAAATGTATACTTCTAAAGTGTGAAATCAAAATTTTTTTTTTGAATAGTTAGAAATTATCAATTGATTTATTTATTTTTTAAAAAAAAATTGGAATTATTTGAAATTCAATTGGAAAAATCGACTTTGTAAATGCGAAATTGTAATGGTTAATTACACTCTGTAAATTTGACAATGTCGATTTGTCCAATGAGAAAATTTTATATATAACTAACAGTTAAAAAGGACCATTAGTCAAAACGGTATAAAGTGGTTAAAAATTAATGAATTACTCTTATTTAATTTTAAGATTAATTTTAGTTAATCTCTGATAATGGTCTAAATTTATATTGTCAATTTACCCTTATAAAGTCAAAAAATGAAATTTTATGAAAAAGATTCATCTTTATTAATTAACCATGCCACGACAATCAAAAGTCGTAAAGAATGATTATTCTACTTTTAATTAATTTCTAATGATTGAACACATTCTTTTTATTTATTTATTATTTCGGGATTATAAGAGAATTTTATGAATTGTCAAATTTCTTTAATCAGTTTATACATTATTTTGTACATTTATAAAACTAAATACAAAAAGGAGATTTTTACAACTATTTTTTGTTCATTTTCATTTTGCATGAACTAAACATGTTAAATATAAATTACTAAATAATTTTTTAAATTAAAAGATATCTTATATAAGAATATAATTTTCATTTCACAATTAATAATAAGGTGCAAGAAGAATATCTTTTAACTAAATAAGTATATATTTTTCTTTTTTTTTTACGACATCAAAACACATGAAATTTTTTTTATTTTTAATTTTAATTTTTTTTACAAATTTTTTTGTTAAGTATACAAATATGTAAAAATAAAATAATTTATATAAATACAAGAAATCTACTTAGTTATTTTATTTTCAATATGTTTAAATCCTGCAAAAAAAAAATTTTGAAGAAAAAGTATTGTAACAATTCGCTTAATTAATATTTAGTTTTAGAAATGAAGAAAAATAATATATAATTTTATTAAGAAAAATGTGATAAAAAAATCCATTATTCTTATGAAATAAAAATATGTTATATGGAATCATTAAAAATGAAATGAAAAGGAATATAATTTGTCTACAAATGTTTGAAAGGTAATAATGTCAAAATAAATGTCCACATCATCTTTTCGTAATTGTATATATGATGGAATCTTTCAGAGATGGAAAAGTGCACATCTTAGAGTTCAGGGGCAAAGTGCAACTGAGGTGTAAGTTTAAGGGAGTAAAGTGTAATTAATCTTCAAATTTTTTTTTTAAAAAAAAAAAATGAAGATTTCACACTTCAGAAGTGCGAAACCTACAATTTTTTTTTTTAAAAAAAAAAATTAATCTATCCTAGATTTCGCACTTCTAAAGTGTGAATTGATCACTTTTAAAGTGCAAAAGTCACATTTTGCGCGATAAATTTTTTTAAAAAAAATCCTATTCTAAGCAATTGGCCCACAATTATAGTATCAGAAATGCGGTATGATAGGAAACATGGTATGGGTATGGGGACACGATTCACCACCTTTTAAGGTAGCGGAAATGTAGGGGTAGACTTAGTCGACATATCGCAGTATGCCACTTCTTAAAAAAATTGTACATTATAGGGATAAAAAGGTAACTGGTAATAGATAGTATTAAATTTTCTAATAAACTTTGAATTCTTAGTGGTAGAGAAAAGAAAATATTCAACTTTCTAGAACCATTATCCACAATCCAATACTAAATAGTTTTGAGAGTATTTTCTCATTTTCTCAATAAATAAACATGTAGAAAAAAGAAAAAGAAACGCAGCATCCTTATTAGCGCAGCATCCTTATTCTAATAAGGATTCGCTATCTTTGACATTTCGAAACATGAATCGCTATACGTATGAATCTGTACCTAGTTCATAGGGATGGAGAGGGTTTCCGGTGGACTCACAAACAACATTCTATATCTTTTTTCACATGATTCGAGTTCTCAAACACCAACTCCAACTCCAACCAGTGTCTTAGTCTAATCATTCATATACACCATTTACTTCTCGTACATCAATCCTTTGTCAATGCAATCCAGAATCAGAAGAATGTGTAGCCAAAAAAGCTCAGCAAAGCTTCACATTCGCCTTTTAGCATATAAATACATCTTTTTTTTCCCTCCGACTTGAGCTCCAAATTCTCTGCTTGTTCAGTCATTTTGGCGTCATTGACCAAGAGGACTAATCCTTTTACCTATACATCAGTTTTCAAGGTTTTCATTTCAGAAAATTTATGAATGCAGGCGTTTGCATTTTGCCAGAATTTACCTTTTCCTCTCCATCTAAATCACTTGGACAAATAGCAGCTGAAGTGTCATCATAACAAGTAGGGAATGAAAGGAAATTACCGTCTACCACTACAGACATATGCCAGATAAAAAACCCTTTTCAGGTACTAGGCAAATTTGGGCTCTACATAATTCATTTGCTACTTTTGGCACCAACACAAGGAAAATTGAAATTTACAGAAAAGGCAAATTAAATACTGTGTTCCCAAAATCGTAAAACAGGGAAAACCCATCTAACATCTACTTCTAACCCACAAAAATCCAAACTTTTCCGTCTAATTATTTTGTTTTTCCCAGCAACCAACCCAAAAGGAAATTAAAATATATATTAAAAAAAAAAAAAAACAAACAAACAGAGAGGACTTGATAAGAAACAGAAAACTTACCCCATACAAGCAAGAAAGCTGCTGATCCAATCGCTGAAAGAAGTGTACAACATCATATACCTAAACATCAAATAGTATCAGCAAGCAAAATGCTTTTCAAAACTGCCCAGATCAGCCATCCCCATCATCAAAGCTCCAATCTTGAATATATAGCTTAGTCAAACCCTGCAATTATTTCAAGAAAGAAAAAAAAAATTAAAGGCTGGTTAATTTCAATTGTATTCTCACTTTCAAGAAGTAGATATTTAAGGATTGATAAGTATATATACCTGCAAGAATAACCTTAATAAGAAATTGTACTATAACAAGAACTACTTACTATAATCACACTTATGTTGTGGATTGTGAATTTGTGAAATTTGGGAAAAGGAATAGGATTGTTTGTTTGTTTGGTTTGGACGTACTCAAAATCTTGAAGATATGTTAGGTGGGCAATTTATGAGGGATTAACCTTATCTATTTTACTACATTAGGATAATCCAGGTAAGAATATTATTGGAGTGGTTGAATTGAATGCCTTTGGACACGTGCATTCTCATTCCCCTCTCACGTGTTATTTGCCTTTACTTTTTCTTTTTTCTTTTGATTTTTCCATTTTTTTTTATTATTTGATCTACTGCAGGTGTGACGACCCTTCGTCCACATTTATTCATATCATTTAAATTTATCAAAAATAATTTTTTTTAAAATGGTAATATAAATAAATATATATTAAAAAGTTCAATTCACCCACTATAAATCAAATTCATATAAAAATTTTCAGGCATTTGATTTATATTTTGGAATGGTGTCAGTCTCACCCAAAAATAAAGAAAATAGCGTTCAAGGGGGGAGTCTTCAATGGGCTTTTTTACCTGTTTCTGTCAAATTATGCGTCGGTCAATGCAATGTGAAAAAGGAACATGCTTTTCTACTTTTGGTTGCCAAGGCTTAAGATAGGGAAATCTTACGGGCAATTATCTTCTTCGTTTTAAAAATTTATGTAATATAAAATTTTAAATTATATATAATATTATATTATATAATTCTTTAAAATATAATAAGTTGATTCTCTTCAAAGAATTATAAAATTTTTCTTTAAGATATGTATTAGGAAAGTTAACTATGCATTTAAAAAACCATAAAATCAAGACTATTTGTCAATATTGATTCACTAAGTAAAATTATATTGAATCATTCACTATTGATTTTTGATTGATAAAGAATTTTATCTTCTTTTTTTTAAAATAAATTTAATAATATATGAGTGACTTTATCATTACCGTAAAATAGAATCATTATCCAACATAATTAGGAAACTGCAAAACATACATAATTTCTTAGAAAGAAAACATTAGATAAGTCTTTTATGGCCGTCAGAGATTTAGAGAGATGATAATAGGAGGAAATGAGTTGAGTGAGATGCTAATTTTCACATGTGACTTCTTCAATGTCCGCAATGTTTCTGAGTAAACTTGAGAACAAGAAGTCCACACAAATTTTCTTTTAATAGAGACCGCTTTGAATCTTGCGCTGGTGTTATGGCTAAGAGTAACATAAGGGGGGAATTGATTGATTGAGAAATGATTAGTTGAGGTCCTTTGCAACAATGGCCACTCGTCAAGCAATCATTCAACAAAGTCGTTCAAATCAATTATAAGACCCGGCCACAGAGAAGTACAGTAGTATTTGATTCATTATTGCTCAAACTCTTGTCCTTAATAACAATCCATTGCATGACAACTATGCGAACTTACGATAGATTTGAGTAAAAATTTAAAATTTATATATTATTTTAAAAGATTTGTTACTTATAAGATTAACGTGTTTAAATTAAAAAATTATTTATTTCACACATAATAATTTAAATAAATTTAAAATTAATCTATTTTAATTTTACAAATTGTTTCAAAAAATGAATAGGTTTTAAATTTTGTCTCAAATCGGTAACCTGAATGAGCTCTTGGGCCCACTAATTCTTGCTCTACAGTCCACATTGAGTGATGTCCAAATAAAAATTTGGGCCAACTCCAATTGTGGAGAATGCCAGGGCCCAACAAAATACTACCAAAGCCCGAGATTGACAAGTACTGTTTCATTTTTTTTTTCTTTTGGTACCTTTCAACCATTAGCACAACCTTGCAAGTTAAAGAGACAAATAACAACTCGCATTTATAAGTTAGTCCTCCTACATATCAGAGCAGGATAAACATGTCTAGCCCTACCGCATGAGAGGGTAAAACTTCAACAAGATTCAAACGTATGCTATAAATTGGCAAGCTGAAATTCCTGCACCAAATCTTCTACTGCTTCGTGGCCCGATTGAGCAAAATAGAAGCCAGACCAACTTTCCACCAAGGTGTCACGGATGGCTCACCATTCTTGGAGATGTCTCTTGGCAAACAGGTACCAACGCTTATGACCAAGTGTAGTCTCCTGCTTGCTACTTGTGACAGATGATCTAGGGAACATATGCATAAAGGGAATCAGGAAGCTGGCGCCAAAGCGTCCAGAAATAAATCTGGCCACTCCCCAGAGTGGAAAGCATCATTTTAAGGTGAACGCATAAAGGGAGATGTGCTTGCCAATGCAAAGCACGAGAATAGGAATGCAATAGCTATTTTCCTTTTCAGAAACACAATTTAAATGTTAAAACAGTTCTCACTTCAACAGAGCCTGATGGCTGCCTGACCCTTTTAAACTTGCGATAAGAACACTTCTAGCTTAATCCAACATAGACCTTAAATCCACAATTAAGAATGTTGTCGTCTTTGTCATAAGCATTTTTTCCTTTTCCAAAAGAATGATCCTCAATTAAACTACAAAATAAGGTGCCCATGTAATGATGCTTGAGAAACTCTTGCAATACAAAGTGGAGGAAATATTTTAGAGTTATCAAATTATGCTTCTTTTTCTGTTTTCAAAATTATCTTAATCCATATTCCACATTGATCCAGTATAAGGGAAATTTTGTAAGTTATCCATGTTAAAAAGACAAAATTACATGACTCGCCTCCAGATCATTAAGTCCTGCACATCACAATTAACACTGAGCTTACCACTTTGAGCCCCCGATAGAAGGCTTTTACAAATTTGTTTTTCCTAATTTTACTTTTTATATTTATATCTAAGTTACCCAGACTCGGATACCGGTGTCGGGTACGGGTACACGTCTAGTTGTCGGATTCATTAATTTTATAAATTGAGGATACAGGGACACTCTAAAAGAGTCGGATACGTAACTTGGGTGCGGGGGTGCGTCTTGTATGCTTGTATTATATGTTAGTGTAGTTAGTGTAGAGGTAATGCAATTTGATGACATAAAGCAATTTAATATTATTTTGTAACTCATTTTCAAAAAATAAATATGTTTATGTGTAATATTAAAGAATAGTGGTGCATGAAGAAAAATAAGATATTAGAAGGATATAACTATAATAAGATTTAGTAATTTGATATACAATTCTCATATGTTCCTCCCTCATATTTAATCTTCCACCCTATCTTATCAGTCCTTTTATCACAACCATGTTGAAGTCAACATAATTTTTGGCTTGGTTAAAAAGTCAAAGTACCCAATTAAAAGTTGACCATACGGATACGGATCCCACACCCACACCCACACCCATGTCGACACGGTAGGACACGGGTACTCTGGGGGTGAGAGGAGAGCCCATGTAACATAGTGGATATGTAAGCAGGTAGATGTAGATAGTTATAACTCACAAGGTAGTGTGTGTGAATGTTTATATGATCAGAAAAACAAGCATGCGTACAAAATTAAGCATGAAAGAACTGACAACAGAAGCAGAGGCCTTTGAGATGCGTACATAGGTGTTGTTGGACCTTCATATGCAAAGGTTGATAAGCCCTGTCGTTGTTTGTGCTTTGGATTAGCTGAGCAGAGCACATACACTCGCCCACGTCGTTTAACTGTCCGACAGAACTCGCACATTTTCTTAACTGATGACCTCACCTTCATGGCTGCTCATAATTCATGTCAAGAACCAAAAAAGGGAAAACCATGAGCTTATAAACTGTCGATAAATATGATAAAGCTCCTTACAGAAAAAATGATAATACTGACAAGCAAGACAATAGTGCAATGGTATAGCTGGATTCATGTAGCCGACCCTACTTAGTGGGATTAAAGCTTGGTTTGTTTTGTTGTACTGACAAGCAAGACAACAAGAAATCTTCATACAAAGTATTGGAAATTCCTACAATAATGACCCTATTACAAGAAAATTCTAAGCTTATACTCCATAATCTCTTTCTTGAGGTACTCGAGTTCATTAGCTTCTAATGTGTTTCATTTCAACCAAACCATTATATCAAAATCCCTTAACACCTGAAGATCGATTGAAATATGTGCTCGAGATTGAGTTCTTTGGTGAACAAACAACTGTAATCCAGCTCGTGCTCTGCTATTCAAGTGCAATACTACAAACTAAGTAGAAGAACTTGAATCCTGACTTACATAACAGCCTTTGACAGGAAAAAATTTAACATTCTCAATTCCCCCTTCTGACTGCTTTCAAAAGGTTCACTATGTAACCAATGTACTGCTTTATAAAATTATCATTTCATCTGTACTATCTTAGTAGAAGAAATTGTTCATCAAATAGCAGCTAAAATTAGGCAAAAACCATGTTATGAAATCATATCTGATCTCGCGCACCTCAGAGCAGAAAGAGAGAGATCCTAGAAAAGACCTTACACACGATTGATAGATCCGACCTTAGATACGATTAATAAAATCCCAAACTGGGCTACACTATTAAGCAAACCACAACCAATATAGCATCTTAACTTTTCATCACTTAGTAAGACAAAAAGGAAAAATCCCCCCTTTTCTTTTGATTAGCAAAAAGAAATTTAGAAAAAGATGGAATCTTTACCACTCTTTCTAATTCTATTAATCCCCCAGAGTGCATTCAAAGCCAAGTCGTATATAATAAACTGGATTACCTAAAAAAATCAAGAAACCCAATATAAATTACAATTTTTTATGCACAATAAACAACCTTACTACATATCTTGTAAAGGATATTTACAGAAAAGCAAAAGAACCCAAAATCTTGAAACCTTAAAATGAAACCAGAATAGGAATTCTGGGAATCAATAACCTTGTACTGAACACTAAAAATTAGAACATGGGTTCGCTATAAATTAACAAATGATATAACAAATTTCGTCAAATCAGAAGATACCTGAGACTGCTGATTTTTGCTGTTCAATCTCTTTTTGATGGCTCGAAGTGAAACTAACAGGTGTAGCAGCGGCTTTGCAGAGCAAAATATATAATATTAGCTGTAGTTCACATGCCAAATGTGGGCTCCTTTCGAGATTGGCCCAAGAAAAATATGAGGCAAATCTGTGTGGACCTCTTTCTTTGAGTTTTTGTGAGGCCGAAATTAAGCTCATAGAAATTTACCAAGAGGCTTTTTGTCATCCATTTGTAATTGGCAAAGTATTATATTTTTTAAGTCCACCTGTCCAAATTATTCATCCAACGCACCATGGTGATGGAGGTTGACATGCCAATACCCCCTGTAAAACTATTTACTACCCACCCCAGGGTATGTCCCCGGGAAAAAAACATTTCCGTTACATACCATTTGCTTCTATACACTTAAAAAAAACTAATATGAAGCATGAATTTATGATCGATAGGTCACGAAAATATCATACCAACTAAATTGTACTCATTTCCAATATAGTCAAAGATATTTTATCAAAAGTGAAACAGAGTTGTCAACTATCACATGCTAGATTTCTTTTTTTTTGCTAGGAACTATCACATGCTAGATGCCACTAGAATTAAATGGTAGTTTTGAGATATTAATACCGTTATTAGTAGCAAAAATATCTTGTGTAATTATTTGTGATATTATTTAATAGATTATTAAATAATACAAGATATAAGATAAAAAATTTATAACAGTAATTAGTGCTCATCTTGTTGGCAAACCAGAAACACTTGCGTGTTAGTTTCTCATATATGGACGACTGATTGGGCACTTATGCCAATTAATTATTCAAAAAAAGGAAGACAGACATATGATTAGGAAAAAATCACAGATGCTGGCGTCATTAAATTAAAATAATTGGAGGGACACACTCAATTATTGCTAAACAAGTGTTAATCCTAATCTCGTTCCTACCCATCATCAACCATCTTTACTAACTATTGGCTTACTCATCAAGGAAGCCTTCGACCAACCCCTCAACGACGACATTGCTTTACACCACACAATGCTTGACATAGGAAAATCATTTAAAATGCGACAAAAAAATAAAAAATAAAGTCATTTATTCAAATTAATTTACGTAGTAAAATTATATTAAATTATCAATTTATTAATTTTAGATAATTGGTCAAATTTCATCATTTTATCGCGAATCGAATCACACACCAGTAATTTTGTCATATTGTCAATTTGTATAGATATACTAAATTATTTATTACCAACTCGTATGTAAGAATTATAGATACTTTATGGTATTAATAAACATGACGAAAAAAATATTAAAGGTGTCACAATTTGATTAGTTATATATCTTGACTAGGAAAGGTTTTGGTTTTCATCTCAATAGGAAAGGAACAATAAACTTTTGTTGGCCGGTGGCTTTTCTTATAAGGTTTTAGTGCTTTAGATTATTATTATTATTATAAGTAAATTGGAATAAGCTCTTTTATTAACTTAATCAAGAGCTCTTAATTGGACCAACCGTTTGCTCCTTAAATAAATAGAGTGACAAAGTTGTTGATTATGTCAGATAGAAGTAGTACTTGGAGTTGGAAGCATCTAATATTAGATTTTGCATACGCAATGAATTACTATTTTGCACATTTACATTTCAATGGGATTTAACATTCAAGACTAGCACAATATTTCGACGTGAGAAAATGATTTTAATAATTTTTCGTATTTTATATTTGTATTTTTTTATTACTTTATATTCAAAATGATATATTTTAGTCTCTCATAAATTCAAAATGCATCATTTTGGTCTTTCAATACAATTACAGATATATTTTGAGTTGAAATATTCACATGCGTATAAAATTTAACATATTCAAGTGTAAAATTAACAATACATAACTTTAAATAATAAATTATCCGAAAAAAAGAATTGAAACTGTTGGAATAGAATTGACAGAGGAAAAGTTGCGAGAGAGGGGAATAGAGGTAGTGATAGTATGTGAGAATATTGGAGTGGTGGTGATGGAAGTTTTAGGTAGTGTTGTTTAATATTTAAAATTTGTGTGTTGTTAATTTTGCCCATGAAAAAACACTGTAACATTCGATACATATATGAGTATTTCATATCAAAAGATGCTGATAATTGTGTTAAGGGACCAAAATGGTACATTTTGAATTTGTGAGGGACTAAATGCATCATTTTAAATATGAATGACTAAAAAAGTACAAATATAAAATGTGAGTGATTAATAAGATTATTTTCCACATCTAAAATTCATGTTTTTATAAAAAGATAATCATTAATTAATAACCAGTTGTTGATATTTTGGCTGTTCTCATTAATTTAATTGGTCATAACTAGATAATTAGCATAAGACAATAATATGCCATTCAAGTGATAAAATACTTCTCTTATAATTTATTAATTATGTGTTTAAGAGTTATTAAGAGGTAGAGATGGGAGTGAGTTTTTTTTTTTAAGAAAAAAATATAATTAGCATAATTCACGAACTTTCTCGGAAGTTTCGAGTTTGAAGAGAGGAGAATGGTTTCACATGAGATTACGTCACAAATAAACTAAGCGCAGTTTAGTAATCTTAAATCTGGTCACCTTTGTAGCCTAAAGCAAATTAAGATTAGTATGCATTGACGGTTGACCTAAGCATGGAAGAAAATAAAGAAGGAAATTAGTTAGATACTACAACTAGTTAACATTTAATTCTCTTTTTCTAATTAAAAAACATGTCTGACTTATTTTGCAAGTGTTCGGAAGAGCATTGATGACCAACAAAATTTTGAAAAGATTGTTTAGAGTTAATCACATCACACATATCTTTTACTTCTGAAATTTGTGTTGCTTCTTTTTCTTTATTTATTTAGAAAATAATTTATAAAATTATAAATTTAGGATCACTTTTTAAAAATTATTTTACGTGACTAAATTATAGTAAATTATTAGTTCTTAATTTTAAATATTTAGTCAAATTTTATTTATTTTTATTAAATTTAATAACACATCAATAATTTTGACATTTTATATAAATATGCTCTTTTCATTTTATGCCCTTTGGCATGAGCCAAGTGATACACTTATTAAACATAAAATACCAATTCATTGAGCTTTTTAGGTTCTCGACCAAATATATCTTTTTTCGTTGAGTAATTACGTTACATTCACGTGTGCGGGTGGGGATTTGTGAATATTTTTTCTGGACTAATATTGACTTTGTCTACTCTTTCAACTAATGACATTTTGTTCTTCATTAATTCTTTATTAATTAGGATAGGAAAACAACTAATCCTCCATACTTTTTTTTTTTTTTTTTTAAATTTGCCACTTATAATTTTTTTTCACCACTAATGGGTCCTTCACGGCATCAGACTGCCCGCGAAGTATTGCTCGCAATGTTTTGAAGCAAATGAAATTAAACCTAATAATAATAATAAACCTATTATTATTATTATTAAAAGAAAATAAACCTATTAAGCTCAATGACTCTGTAAAACTAGAAATACAAAAAAGGAGCAGAAAAGGGGAAACAATAAAAAGGTAAAAGCCATTGAAAGAGTTAGAAAACTGAGCATTCTGACCCTTCAGTTGAATAAACTTGTACGAATAAATTATTGGCTTAATTACAGTTTGCTCCCTGTAATTAGGGAACAGTTGCAAATTATCCCCTATATTTGTTTTATCTACAAGTTGTCTCCTAAGATTAAAGGGGAAATTTCACGTGGCTTGTCGAAACATGCACGATTTTTGGCAAAAAATACGGCTCGCAGTTGTCTCCTTATTTTCAGTATTTTTTTCATTTCTCTTTATACTTTAACTACTATATTAAAAGTATGGAAATTTTATATTTTCGTTAAAATAATTATTTCGTTAAATTTAAAAATTCGAACAATAGAAATTTTTAAAGTACATATTACTATATTATACAAATTTTTAGAGCACCGAAGACTTCTAAAAACTGCATATGTATATTTATGTGTCATGTGTGCTTAACAAAATTTTGATACTAATACATTGTGATGATGATAATAACACTCCAAAAATATACTATTTGTACACTTTAAAGGAATCAATTTTAGTATTTATTAGCAGCGAACAAATGATGATGTGCATGTGCAATGGCTAATAGAATCCAACAATATATGGACAAAATGAAGAATTTTGAGTAAAAACAATAAAAGCTAGTAATTATCTGCATTCATGTTACATCACAAAAGGCCGAGATGAGAATTATTATGCAAATGCTGATATCCATTCGCCAATCTGTAGTAGGCTGAAAATTTATGAAATCATTGATGATTTTCTGAATTAATAACTAGATGATTTCATAGATTATCTACCCGTAAATGAAGAATTTCATAGTGCCCTTGTGGTTTTGAATTAAAGTAAAATTATTAAATATTTTGTTAAGTAATAGTTAGAAGGTTGAAAATTTGTGATTTAAATGATTATTTTAATCATTTTATGTTTCTAATCAAAATTAGTTATGTATATTAATATAAAATACCATCCCAGCTCACCGATAAGGGTGTTTCTGGGCAATTTGGGGTTACTAAACTTAGGAACATTTCTAACTTTTTGCTCAAATCTGAATTTTTAATATTCCATAAATTTAAATATTTGCGTCTCCCCCCCCTCCCAAAAAAAAAAAAAACCACCAGAAGAAAATGAATTGTATATTTGCAAACCATATAGATAAATGACTAAATATTAACCAAACTAAAAGGTGATTCATCGTAATTTACGCTTATATTTGTTATTATAGAACTCGCTCATATTATACAGTTATACCGTCCCAGGCAGAAAAATATAAATATAGATAGGATTTTAGACTCTATCTGTAGACATTGTAACTAAAATTAAATCTTACAAAATCTTATTTACATCAACTGATGTCATAAATTTAATAATATTTAATCTATATTATACAAGTAACGCCAAAAACAAGATTTATCTAAATATTTTCCCTCCCAATTGCCCATACCATATACTTTGCTCTTTCACTGAACTTTTTAATTTACTTTGTCCAACTATCTTTTGACACGTATACCCAACCAATCAAAGGCTGAAAGTTATTTGGAATAAAAATATTTGTATGCTGGCCAACGGCCAATTAGAAGAGAAATTAAATAAGACACAGATGAGTTAGGAAAAAGAATAAAGATCGATCAGCTTTATTTTTGTTGGTTCGTTATTTTAGTGATCGAATGATGATTTCTTTTATTAGATTCTCAGAAATTCGAACGGCCTTGATGCCACTATGAATGGTAAATAACGAACATTCCAAAGGTGCAAATCGACCTTTCCAAAAAGCTATTATAAAATATATACTCCTACTAGTCGTAGGAGTAGTAACTTATTGTTGATATTACTTCCCCTCAATTAAATCTGTGTTTCTTTTTTTGTCCCATTGTTTTCTTGAGTCTTATACACATCCTAGATAAATATAAGAAACAGGACTTTTTTTTTTCTGTTTAAGAAATATTTGGTAGCGAAGTTCACAAGGGTATATTAAAAAAAAAAAAAAAAGCATAACTGGATGATTTCTTGCATTTGGGAAGAGTCCGTACTTGATAGGAAAATGCTTAATTAGACCCGATCTTTAGTCTCACCTGTAAATTCTGTGATTATGATTAAATTTTATAAAAATCTTATTTATATCAATTGATATCTAGATTTTCTAAAATTTAATTCACACTACAGAATTTATAAAAATCAGATTTACCTACGTATTTGCCGTACTTGATAAGGTGGGTAAATACCCGCTGGCTAGGCTAGGTAGTCAGAGAGGTGGTTGGGAGCTCGGTTCGTCTGTATATATAGATATTTTTAAATTTAAGTTAAATCCAAAATTCCACGGTAATGACTGATGACATTATTAGATCTTTCTTTCTTCTTTCGTATATTTTCCTTGGCGAGGAAAATTTTAAAATGGATTCTGTCTAAAGAGTAATATCTTGAATTAGATCCATACAATAATAACTCTTTAATGACCTTTTTGTTTTTTGGTAATATTCAACTAATTCATTCGGTAAAAACTTAATATGACATTGTTGTGTATAGAGGTAATCACTTCAATTCGAGATTTGAAAATTTACTAATTTGGTTCATTTACAATCTTAAAAAGAAGTACTTAAATCGGTTATTATTAGAGGGTCGGAAATTTGCGATTCAATGTTATATGAGATCTATATTCAAGATTAATTGTATAATTTTACATATTATAATCTGATATTAATTTATCTTTTCTCTATCCATTCACATTTACTTTTCTAAAACCAAAATTACCACATATGAATTGAGTCAAGTATCTGATCATTCGATCCGCTTGTAGTCTGTATTCGGATGATTAGACACTATGCACATTAATTAGGTAACAAATTGTTTTTTTTCAATTCAGTATGATCGAATCCGATCGATTAATTATCAAATAGACCGATCATCCGGTTCACAAAGAAAAGAGGCAAACCCAAATCAAGTCTCAATATTAACAAGGCAAAATGATTCAAACACCAAATGAAATGGAATCTAAAATTGATAAATTAGATTAAAACTAGTACTAGTAATTGGATTGTGTATGTACAACCGCAATTCATTTCCAGAATTTTTGAAATCTCAGACAACAGGCAATCTAGTAACATACTAATAGACTGCCATGTGGAAACGTCCCATGTGCCATCATTTTCCATTTGCTTTCCTTTCTTCTTGGCAACAATTTGCTCTTTGCAAAGTAATTAGAAAGCAACATCAAATAAATTTAAAAATAAAAAAAAATGTAAACCGAAACTAAAAATTTGTACAAATTCTAGATTTAATTACTAGGAGGAGTTCAATAGGAATATGTAGTCCGGTGAAGAACACGATCCCTGAGAATCCCATTGTACAAGGCCACCCTATTTGCCGGCATTTCTTGAACTTCTCCACCATTCATATTCTTGAATATTGATGAAGATGGTGATGAATTAGCTGTATGCAAGTGCAACTTCTTCCTGTATTCATCACTGTTGCCAATTGGGTCCACCACGTCTGCAGCAAAGTGCACCCTTTTCTTCTTTTTGTTTTTCTTCTTCCCATCTGCACATGCCACAACATTATATTCCGAATATTCCGCAAATATGTCATTCTGTACGAGATATAAAATGTAACGGCGAGAGTAATTAATTAATAGCAATAATAATAATATCATAGATAATGTAATTTTTAAATTCACGACACTAGTTAGAACTTACCGACGAGACAAGTTTTTTATTTATTTTTATTCTATAAACAAGACTGCATGGTAATTATTATTTTTTTTTTCTTGTACAACATAAACATGATTGATTCATGCAGATAATTTTGGTGATCATTAATAAACTAATAAGAGATTAGAGAAAAGATAAAAGGGGTAATTATATAAATTATGGAGAGTTGATTACATATTATACCTGAAGAAGATGGAGAAGAGACGCAAGATCGCAGGAGGGGTTGAGGGGACTGGTGATGATCAGGAGGAATTGGGTCGAGAATTACTGAGAATTGAGGAGGTGGGAAAGACTTGTGAAGGCGAAAAGCGAGGAGAATTACAGTGCCGGAGACAGCCATGGCTGTGGCCAAGACCATACCTGCTTGGGAAGTCAAGATTGAAGACATGCCTGGATTATGATTCTCCTTGATGGAAAAAGAAAAGATGCAGGAGGTGAGAAGGTTGGGTGACTTTTGTTGAGAAAATCAAACAAATACTAGTAGAATGAAGACAAGAGATGGTTTGGTACAGCCAATATTGAAGTTGTCATTTAAATGAGCTGATGCTAATATTCTACGAAGCATAATTAAAACTATTGAGAATTGAGAAAGAAAAGAAGACTGTAGGATGTGGAGAGCAAATGGGATTATTTTATAGGGAGAATATGAATGGATGCATATGTAAGCATATGGAAATGGAAACGTTGATTTTTTAAAAGAGGGGACTCGGAGTCAGCCGTCAAGGCCGCTGTGTGTTTGTGTGTGTGTGTTTTTTCACTCTTTTCTTTTCCATAGTTGAGTGGTGACCACGGTTCGAGTTCTAGAATCGAAATTGTCAGAATTAAAATATTAAAATTTGTCAACTTCGGAATTGAAATTGGAATAATTATTGTCGGTTCTGGAACCGAAACTAGAATAGTAGACAGGGTTCTAATTTTGGTTCTTTATTTTTTGGGAATAGAAATTGGAATTGAAATCGGCAAAAAAAAATTCTCTCAAATACTATAAATACCCTATCTCCTTATTTTTTCAACACACAATTCTCTCAATCTCTCTAATCTTCTCTAATTCTCTCAAATACTCACAGATTTCTATAATCTCTAATAATATTTATCAATTTTTATTTATTGTCCATATATTTATAATCTCAATTTTTTATTATTATACTATTTTCAAATGCCATTTGTATTTTCTTCAAATTCTATTTTTTACCATTATTCAATATTTGGTTTATTTTTTTAAAATTTTTATAAATTCTATTAGTTATTTATTATAATTTTTTTCAAAAATTCACCACCAAAATCAGAACTCAAACTGAATGAAATTATGAAATCGAAAATTTCGACTAGATCCAAAATTAGAACCAAAATTGACTCCCTCGATTTTGGTTCGGTTCCTTGGTAAGAAGGAACCGGAACCAACGATTTCGAAACCGTGACAACACTTGATCAGATGTAAGACTTCATTTAGAAGAGGGCCAATGAAGTGTCAGCGCGTTTGGTCAATTTCCTCCAGTCAGGTGGTCTTTGTACAATATTTTCTGGGGGATTAAGTGTCAAATATGACATTTATTTGTCATTAAATATACGAATGTATAAGTTTTTTGTCATTAAATATACGAAAGATGTATCATCCATTAATGGTATGTTATCTAAAAAAATGAAATTCGATTAATTATTTATAATTTAGTGTTGGTGATTAATATAATTTAGTTACGCATATGAATTTTAATAAGTAATCATAAAGTTATGGTTTTGTAAATCATTCCATTATTGTAATGTTAAAGTACCAAATTCCTTGATTTTGAGATTAAAGCCTTAAAAAAGAGATTTCGATTCAGAGAAAATTTGATGAATTATGGCAAATATGGTATGGACAATTGATGAAAATTTTGAACATTCTTAACCCGCAAAAGAATTGTGTTTAATTCACGAACTGTTCATGATTCACATGCTCAAAAAATGCTAGCATGCAAGAACTTTCCGGAAGAATGAATTCTCCTTCATAAAGGGCTTTTGATCTCTGTTTCCTGTGACTTTCATAGCAATTAGCTAGGTTCTTTAATCAGCATTTCTCATTTGGTGGACAAGTATATCATTTTGATCATGTATTGTAAAAGAATATGAGTTTTTATCACGAAATCAATTGATTATAAGTGGTATAACTTAACGCCCCTTTTCACATGTAATTTGAGTTTGTTAAGAACCCGCAACACCCACAACATGAGTTGATTGAGAGCCGGGGCTTCCAAGAGCTCAAGAGTTGAAATGGGTTAGAGAGAATCCAAGGCCCAACTCTGATACCATGTTAAATAATACTGATTTCCATCTCAAAACCAATTGATTATGAGTGGTATGACCCATGAATTTTATTAATTAATTTAGAAATCCTTTAAGCAACCGATGTGTGATATTTTGTCCTTTAACATATATTATTAAGAAGAGGAGTTGTAGCATCATAAACACTTCTTATAATTTTTAAAATTGTATACACTAATTATAATTTTTACGGAAAAATTTTTATTTTAACGGATAAATATTTATAAATTAGGAGATGAAATTAACCTAAAATATAAAAATATAAGATAAGTATTGAGAAGTGTCTGTATTATAGACATTGAGTTACCTATTTTGCTATTAATAAAAAGAAAACCAAGAAGAAACAAATCAAGATTTCCTGGTGGCAAGAAATAATGGGTAGAACAAACATAAACAATACATATAGCATTTATTCCGCAACAAACAAACGTTCACTGCAAAACCCTCACATATTAAGAAAAAAGCCATACATTGGCACAAACAACTGTTATTATCTCCTCTGCTACATAACATAGGAGATTTTTATTTGAAGAAAGCAAGTTCTCAATGAAGCATTTTAAGTGGTCAGAATTGGAGGAAGGAAATCAGCTTTGGTGCCAAGAACTTGACCTTTGGTGTCTGGGAAGAATTCTAATCCAGGTAGCTGAGTTACCTCTCCCAGAAGCAGTTACCCCTATTGGATAGCTAAGCAGGTGACCAGGAAGGTCATGTTCAAGGGTCTCACTTGAATAGAGATCCCAGTATTTGCCAGCTATTTGGTTAACCTTTCGGACGCATTCCACGTTTTCGGGTTGGAGGAAGCCGTTATCCAGCATTCCTAGATGCTCATACCACAATGCCATCCTGAATCCATGAATCTGACCCCTGGCTGGTTGCCTGATGGATAGGTGGTATGGTTGGTAGGCTCCCATCGCGATTTCTGAGTCCCTCGCGCCATCCATTGACCTCTGGTTGATGTTTGCGGATCCTATGATGATGTATTCATCATCCACTGCAAAATGGAGAATAAAGCACACATTCAAAATGCAACAATATATGTATAATTGATGAACTTTCTAGTGTTGAATTAGGAAACTACCTATCATCATTTTAGCGTGAACGTAGATCATGAACCGTCTGGCTTGCTGAGCGCTACTATAGTCTGAACCGGGTTCTGGTTGATGCTCTGAAGGTTCGTATTCTCCACTCTTCTTAACCTCCCTGTTACCGAGGCAAAAGAATGTCAAGTAATCTTTTGGATTTGCCTCGATCCCTTTTGCATGGAGGGCTTGAGCTATATCTTTATACATCATCTCCATGGTCCTCCTTTGCCAATCCAATATTGCTTGCACAGATGAACTCTCAGGATAGCCTTCAGGCCACATTGGAACCACAACGTAAACAGTAAACCTTTCCCCTGCTTCAATCTTACTCACAATCTTGAGGGATAGTTCTTTTGGGATGAGATGTAGAGCACCTACATCTTCACCCTTGACATCATCAGAATACCACCCAAAAGAGCTTCCGAGGAAATATTGATTTTCAATGTAGATAAAATTTTTTGCCCGACGAATGGCATTGATGTAAGCATCCTGAATACTTCGGTCAATGGTGTTGTCCTTGCCGCTTACAAGTCCAGACCTGGCTGCATCTTCAGGAGCTTCGGGGAAGCCAAAGGCAGCTCCAACCATCAATGGAACGAAACACCTGGACATTCCAGGTTTCGTGATCATCTGGGAATGTAACTGAGGATGGAGGTATTATTACGCTTTCTAGTTCTCTCAATTCCAGAAGTAAGTCTTTGTGACCTTGTTTCCTCCACCTCTGCTCAAAATTCTGCAACACATCCCAAGCAGCAGGACCCTCCAGCCTAGAATGAATGTCGTGCCATGGCTCCCTTGGTCCGCCTTTTTGAATTGAGGCTTCCTTGAAATTAGGCTGATGAAAATCATTATGGTGGGCTGTGTCCAAAGTCCTGAAGAGGGAATGAAATTGAGTATCATATCTCCCATCACAAAGATCTATACCGCCAACAAAACTAACAATCCTCCTCCTTTCTTCATTCCCATTGGGCAATGCACTGTCCACAATTACAATCTTCTGGTGATGGGTGAACATTGCAGAAATTTCTATATCCTGAATAATGCTCCGTCCATCATCAGGATTGCGTGGACACATGACGCAATTATTTGGACTTCAGTGTTTTCAAAATAAGAACCCGTTTCTTCATCATGAGTAGCCATCAACCCATCCTTTTTTAGCAACTTTACAGAAGTTCGGTCATCCCAATACAAGCATTAGAACCCTTACACCTTCATTGGCCTTCTTCTTAAGTAGTTCACCTAAAGTCAGGTCTCCCCCAGGCTTTGGTCTCCTTGAGTCTCTTATCAAGGTGATTTCAGTATACACAGACCATCCAGTGATGTAAATCAAATGCTTTGCGTTTGTAATGGCATCAAAAATATCTTCCCAGCAACGATGGGGCTCATAGAACTTGCCACCAGCCAGAGGAATTTTGGGTATGAAGTTGTCAGGAACATGAGAGTCTTGGTAAAGAGTAACTTTGCATCCATTACGCTGACTGAAGAATGTGAAAGGGACACCAGGAAACCTTGCACCTTTTATGCCTCCAGACCAATTTCGTTCACGACTAACATCGAAGTATTGTAATTTCACATGGATTTTAGACTGACCGGCATGGATAGGCTTATGATCATTGTCCAGAATAGGAAGCCATCTGTCTATTTCTTCTCCATCCAACAATTCTTTAACAGGAAAGTAAGCTCTTCCAATCAGCTCTGCTCCGACAGGATTATCTTCTTTGACTGTGAATATAACATTTGAAGCCATATGAGCACAGTAAATGTGAAAAGACTCGTACCATCGAGGATTTGAATCTCCTGAAAGTAGTCTTGTTCGGCCAACTCTAGCTTTCCCCAAATCAACTGTTGCATAGAGGCTAGAGCCAGTTTTTTTAAAACCAACAGCATGCTCAAGCCCTTCAACAACCTGCAGTTTAAATTCATTTGGAAGGAATGGGAACAAGATAAAGCAGCTGAAATCAATTTGGAATGCAAAATTAACAGTGGAATCGAATTAGCAACAAGATCAAGAAAACACCAGTTCGATGGTCAACACATTCTCAAGAAGTATAAAAGGAAAAGCAATACATGTACCATATAGTTCAATCTTCAAGTTTGCTTCCTTGACAAGCAATAAAACATGAAATATTGGTTTTTACAGCAAATGAAACATGTAATAACATCACAATGAAAGGAGGTTGCCTAAGTTATAAATCAAATTAGACAAGATGTTCATAAATGCTCTTGCTGCAAGACTTAAGCACAAAGATCTAAACTTTATACAGATTTACACCTTGGGAAGAAGAAGTAAATGAACCATTTTTAGCTCTTGAGATGAATCACATAACAAATTCTCATTCTGTTGAAGTCAGATCTGTACAGTTAACTTAATAATAAGATTTACCTTATGAAGAATGTTTTGACCAAAACCACCTTTTAGCTTATCAATCTCATAGATTGTGGCATGAAGAGTTCCATGAAGCAAAATCTGTGCCATCCCTTTTCCTACAATCACTTGATCAAGAATTCTTGGTTTAGTTCAGAAATATTATGGCGACTAAACTCAAGTGTGTGACATAAAAAGTTAACCGACCCTTAGGTAAGATGAATCAGAAGATTCTCGAAACAAATCAAGAAAAGATGAAAAAATATATATATATACAAAGAAATCTTGAAAAATAAGCCACAAGTTGACTTTCATCATCTTGTATTTCTTTCATGCACAAGTAATTATTCAATACCTTAATTTACAGCTTATCTGGGGAAGAAAAGAAATGCTGCAGTCCCAGAGGAGAGTCAGTGAACAGCCAACAAACAAAACTAGTGGCCAAGTATGTATCAAATTATTGTAGTATTATCTGTGAATGGCTTTTCAAAATAAAGTTAAAAAAAAAAAAAAAAATTTTGAACCTATTTAAAAGAATGGAAACATTTAACCATATCAAGCCATTAAGTTAATTTCTACAGCCCATTTGCAGCGCAATTATAGTAACAAGAAATTAGCTCAAACTTTATCTGACTTTAGTGGTTGATTGATTAGAGTATCACACCATTCTTAAACTGACCTAAGTGGGTCCCAGTTCCTTTGATTAGGTGTAGGCATTACAGTATATATATCCACATAGGACTGGATTCTATGGACCAATCTCAATTCTCCAGTTGGATGATAAATAATCTGTGTCTTTATTGTGATAAGGAGTCCCATTCAGAAAATAAGCTCATCCAATTAAGAAAATTGAGTCTTTTCCTTTGAATGGTGAACTTTTATTAATTAAACAACAGTTATTAAATATATTTCATAATTATTTTTGAACAAAATAAAATTTTTAAAAAGAGACTTGAGGAAAGCCTTCTCCTGCTATTTTTACTTTAGTTTTCTTCTATTTTGCACTATAGTTCGTTTTCTTGAATTGAACTACTACTATATTATCCGTTTCATTTCAGATAAATAGGAACAGTTGGATCATGTCTCTCTCTCAGTCAGTTGACATTTGATGGTCCAGATTCCGGAGTAAAAAAAAAAAGAGATGCATGACTAGAGTGTAAATGTTAATTAAAATAATAAAAAAATATTTACATAGATTTGATTTTTAACTTCACTTGTAAATTTTATAGTTAAGATTAAATTTTATAAAAAAGTCTTACTTACATCAATTAATGTTATAAATTATTTAAAATTTAATCCATCTCGAATCTATCTAAATATTTACCAAAGTAATGTATTACCGACAAGAGATCGATGAATAAGGCTTAAGACACGTTAATTCTTGAATATGGGTATGGCAATAGGCTATTGGTGAAGCCATCAAAGTCAAGAGGCCGTTTAATCTAAACCATGTGCTATGCAATAGTGGGTTCGCACCAGTACATTGCCCAGGGTTTGCCAAGTGCACAACAATTTCGTGTTGATGTTGATGGGATGCACAAAAGTAGTCAATTTAGTTAATTATTTCTTTCGTTGATTTGATTACTCAAATTCCAAAATCCACACCTAAGGTCATTCTATCTGGTTTTTTCGTTGAATGCTCCGCTTAGTTAAACACATGACTGCTTATGGAAAATTTTTATATGGATCTGATTTATAATAAGTGGGATAGATCTCTTAATCTATATTTATTTACATTACTCTAACTCATTATAACTCTTATAAATTTTTTTAAGATAATGTGGATAAATATAGACCAAAAAATCTATCTCACTTACCATATATGAGGTCCATATAAAATTTTTCCAACTCATGTATTGGATACTTGACATGAAAGCAAAATGACTCTTCATGAAGATTAGAAAACCAACCAAATTATAGGTTTCTTAAGTAGAAAATATTTAGATAGATTCGATTTTTAACCTTACCTGTAAATTTGGTAGTCAGAATTCAATTTTAAATAATCTTACTTACATCAACTGATATCATAGATTATTTTAAATTTAATCCACACAACAGGGTTTGGGGCCAAAGATCGGGTCTAACTAAGTATTTGCCTTCTCCGGTATGTGTACCCATTCAAAGGGATCGACTACTAAAATTATATATCTTTTAAGAAACTTACTGAGAGATACCGAAATAAGAAAAAAAATTTACATATGATTTTTATTGCTTTTGAAAAAGCATATGATAGAATTTCTAGATAAGTTATGTGGAGAATTTTATAAACTCAAATAAGAGTTAGAGTAGCATATCTAGAATCAATAAAAAAGACGTATAAGGGTATGGTTACAAGTATGAAAACACCAAGAAGGTTGATACGAGAATTCCCTAAATTACACCAAGGTTCAACTCTAAATATTTATCTATTTGCATTGGTCATAGATCAACTTACAAGGGACATACAAAAAGAAATACCATAGTGTATGTTATTTGTAAATAACATTGTATTAGTAGATGAAATAAAAGATAAGGATAATGCTAAATTCAAGTTTTGAAAAAAGACGCTTGAGGCAAAAGGTTTAGAATTAGTATATCAAAAACAGAATATATGAAATTTAAATTTAGTAAGAGTATACGTAAGAATGGAATAGGGGTTAGTATCGGAAATCAAGAGATACTCATAAATGAAAATTTTAAGTATTTAGAATTAATTTTTCAGAACGATGGTGGTATAGATTGAGATGTTACAAATCGGATATAAATACGTTGGACTAGATGGAGAATGACATTGGAAATGAGGTATTATTATACAATCGCAAAATTACTTTACGATTTAAAGGTAAATTCTATAGAACGATAATTAGGCAAACAAAACTTTATGGGTTTGAATGTTAGACAGTGAATTACACACATAATCAAAAGATGAGAGTAGTAAAAATGCGAAATGTTAATATGGATGTGTGGGTACACTAGGATGAACAAGATACGCAATGAGCATATTTGTGAGAAAATTGGAATAGCATCTATTGATGAGAAAATGAGAAAAATACGTTTAAAATGGTTAGGATATGTGTTAAGACAACCAGTAGAAGCACGTGTCAGGTAAGTAAATTTTAGAGAGAGAGTAGTCAATATAAAAAGGGTAAGAGAAGACCGAAAAAATTTAGTGGGTAATTTGGAAGAAAGATAAAATCTATCTAAGAATTGAGAAAAATATAATCTATGACAAAGTATAATAACATAACAGAATTCATGCAACTGATTATATTTAGTGAAATTAAAATTTGATTTGGTTGTTTATTCTTATTAATTGTCAGTGGATTAGATTGGCTATTGATTTGTATTGATCGAGGCACTAATCATAATGGCAAAATGTCTTGTCCAAATCCAGTTCTCATATCTCCTCCTCGTGGAAGCACGATATTCTTGCGCATGAAGTTCTTGGGTATGGACCACAGCATAAATTTCAAAAGATAGCACTTTGCTTTGTCTTCTCTTTAGTTGCTCTTATTCTAAAATTACCAAATCCTGATTTATTTTTCTCCCATGCAATGATTTGCCTAGTTTCACAACTCAAATTCCCCCAAATTCCTGTGGAATTACAATTCACGAGTGCATTTTTTTGAAAATCTTTCCAACTCACAAACTAGCCAGCCATATTTCCATTGTAGTCCTGTCTAACTATGTCTTAGTATTTGTCCAATAAATAGGATAAGATACTTGCAAAAACTAAAAGTTAGTACACAATTCAGATTTCAAATAAGTTGAAGAGAATCTTAACATGATATAAATTACAGCTGCTTCAGAGAGATAATCATGGAAGGAAGAAGTGTCAGGAGTGATGTCCTGTGCAACCCGGAGAATGCTGTCAATGTCCATTTCAGGATAGTGTTGTAATAGCTTTAAGTTATCCATAAAATCACCACTCAACAATCTGGTTTTGACAGACAATTGCATTGCGCAACAGACCCGTAAAAGCATTTCCTGCACAAAAAAAAAAATTTGCCATTGTTGATTCATCTAGTTTTTATAGAAAAACAGCCACTACCTACTTAGAGACGAAGGTGAAAGTTGGGAAGAGATTATTATTGTTCTATCTTTTATGGCCACCGGGGAATATCATGGTTTACGGTGAGAAAACAGCATTGAGCAAAATTTTAATTGGTTATGTAGACGGGTGTGTCGTGAAGAGAGAATGACCTGAACACCGAAAGGATTGCTTAGAAGTGAATCCCAGATTCTTAAAATGGTTCGAAAATTGAACTCCTGAGTAAGTAGCAGTGTAATCCACCTGAATGCATAGAATTGTGGATTAACCAAATGCTCAGAAAAACAAGCTTCACATTTTAGGAGCAGAATTGCAGCAGAGAAGCGATAACTGGGAAATATTAGGTTGAGCAGCAAGTCAAAAGGATTGCAAAACATGCTGTCAGGTTACCTTGTTAGTGAGCTCGAGATGCCTCCACAATTCCTCATCATTGGCTTTTAATAACTCCGACAGCCGAGAAAGTGTGGCACGAATACCCACAGAACTATTATCCAATTGTTCACAGAAGTGGTCCACCGAGTCACCCATAAGCATAACAAAACAAGAAAAACTATCTGCTTCTGCATTTTCCTGGAATAAGGAGAGTAATCATAGTTTCATTACTTAAATTAACCTTGAAAAGGTGAATACAAAATTAAGCAATAAGACTCGGCCCCTCAATTAGGAGCGGAATTTAACCCAGAAAAAAAAAGAAAAATAAAGTTACTTGAGATAGATTTATTAGAGTTTGGTGATTCTAACTGCATCTCCCAAATAGACCTGCCAATGTGCACATTTGTGCCGCCATCACCAATTGAGGGAAAATGGATTTTTCAGTCTTAAAACTGTATTATAACAAAATTTTGTGCTTTTCTTCCCAAAATGTCAGTGCAGCTAGAAATTCTTATCATTTGACGGTAACAAGAATTCGTACAATTACCCTTTGTCATGGTGATATAACTCAGAGGATTAAAAACTTATCTACCATGACACCATGACATAAGCTCCATGGTTTCACCAGTTCTAGAACTCGAATTGTCAGAAGAGGTGCATTATCTAGTCAGTGCTATGCTATATTCACTGTTAAAAACATCATGGTCAAGAAGAACCCACATATGCCACTAAGATTTTTACTGACAAGCTGCATAGACAACAAAAGGACAATCAAAACCGGGGGAAAATATGAAACTGACGACCATCAAGGAAGTCCCTAGTTACGTCGCAAGCAAGGATTTGAAATCTTTCTGCAACCCTAAATTATGTTGGTGAGTTTAGTTTGGGACCTCAAGAAGGTATTGTCTAATCAAGGAAAATAAGAGAGTTACTAATATAAAGACATGGTTGGAGAAAGTTCTTACCGAATTTTTCTCATCAGAGTCGGTGCTGAATACATAATATAGTGGAGCTAAGACCTCATTCATGCCTTGCACATAACGAATTTCAGGATTGAGTTTTGCAAACAGAAGCAGTATATTTTTCATTGATTCCTACACAAGGATATTTGACATTGCAAAAGATTGTATTAAAGTATCTAGGACGATGTCAGTAGCATAATAAAAAACTATAATGCTTAGCTCTTTGAGCAGATCTGACCCATTTGTAAAAATCTTCAAATCAGAAAGAGTTATAAATTACCTTGTTTTTCCTACTGATTATTGAGTCCCCAGAGAAGAACTTGATAGACGGGTGTGTTCTTTGCAAATCACGGTCTATCTGCTCTGAAATTTCTGCAAACTAGCAATAGAAGGTCTTAAATGTGATAAACACACACTTTATCGTCAGATAATGATGCCAAAGAACTCAACTAGAGAAGATACTTGCCTCGAAGTATTGATGCCATACACTAGCTTTTCCTAAACACAGGGGGTGATCTTCATTTGAGACCTCTTGTCGTTCAAGGCGTCCCCCAGCGTCAATGTTGGGATGGTGCTCATTGCTTTCCACTGCATCATCTTTCCTCCTTGAAAATTCAGACTGTCTAGAATAAAGCTACTAATTAGTAAATGGTAAGAAAGAAAAAACACAGAGAAATCCATTCAAGGTGTCTAGTCCCACTTTGCAAAATGGATGCCCTTAAAGAAGCAAATTACCGGGCTCAAGAGAAATTCCTCTTTTAGCTTAGCATATTTCAGTCGGTTCTCAGCTAACTCCTTTTCCCATAAGTCAGAAGAAGCAGGTAAATATCCAAGTAAGAGCTGCAAATTTGCAACAATTCCAACCGAAATAAAAAAATCAGATATCAAAGAAAGATAATTTAATACAGATCCCAAGCTAAAGTAACTACATCGTATACATTTACCAGAATTAGTGAAAAATCAAGGTGGATTCTAAGAACTACTATCCACAATCAAAACATAAAACTCGAGTCTTTTGGCACTGTAAACGAACAACCCGGTTCATTGAACTCGAAAAAAATGACGCTAAAATTGATAAAAAAGAAAGCTCTACCTTCCAAATGGTTGCCCGCAAACCTCCTCCATCAGGAATCCCTGAACTAGCAATTCTTTGCAATTTTTCCAAATTTATTTCTTTCTGGGAAAGCTATGAGAAACAAAGCACAAAATTAAAAGAAAAAGATGATCAAAGAAGTTATTGTATCCACTAACATTAAAACAAGCAGTATTGTTCTGTTTCTCCTATGATTTCAAAGGACAATGCTAGTTTTTTGTTTTATTTTTTTAAATCCCTTGTTGGTTCAGTTTATTTTGCTTCTTTTTTTTGGCATTCTAATTCCATACGCAGATTAAAAAGAAACTCATAATAATATATTCATGAGAAGAAACAACCCTCTAGTACGAAATATCCAATTATTGATACCAAAAAGACAGCCAATTCATTAAAAATTGTAGAATGACTTTCTTGTCTGGCTGACCTCATAATGAAGATCTGATCGCTTCTCTTCAACACGGATGGTCTCAAATTCTTTTTTGTTTTTGTGGGCTGCCTTAATTTCCAAGAATTCAGAATCATCAGACTTCAAATGACGACTTGTACCATCATTCTGCAGCATGTCATCAACTTGTCTATCAAAACCAGTTGCCCATTTGGCTGAAAAGTCTCTAACTCTTCACCAGATTCGAACCCATTGTCATCTACTTCCCCACCATGCCCATCAAAGCCAGCAGCTGCCACAAAACTACCAAGCCTGTTAGGAAATGATTGGTGGGCTTTCTGTGGGATCTTTATCAGCTGCTTCCCCTTTAGCATTTCTTCTTCTACCCAATTTCAACCAAGTTAAGGGAGTAACTTTTTTTTGGGGGTGAATTGCAAGATGGTTATTTTGTGGCTCCATCACACTGAAGTTGCAGTTTCTTTAGTCTTCTGAGCTGAATAGGAAGGAATGGTAGTTAACCGTTGAATGGTTGGCAGATCTGATGTCGGTCAGCATTTTTAATATATATATATATTGTATGTGTCTAAATTATATAAGTCAAATTTGTCTGTGTCTGAAATTTAGCTCATTTTAAAATTACAGCGTTTAGAACTCAACTCATGAAAGGTAATATCATGTTCAACACACAAAAGTGAGTTTTGAACTAAAAAAGATAACTCAAACTCACAATATTTCTTTCAAAAATATTTTCTTTAAAATTATATATTTTAAATATGTATAACTTTGAGCAATATCACCTAAAATGAACAAAAATTAAAGAAAAAACTATGATACAATATATATTCAATACACAATATATTATTATATATTTTATATTACATATTTTTACTAAAATAAGTATATATGTACATATATTACTCTAGTCGAGTTTTAAACGGTTTAAACTTAGCATGACCTAAACTTATTTTAAAATAAAATTGGGTTTGTTTAAATTTAAAATTAAAATTCAACTCAACTCAACTCAACTCGCTTTGCTCAAAATCAAAACTTAGTTTACTAATTTTTGGGTCAAATTATCTAAACTCGGCTGGCCTAATCCAATGGACAGTCCTAGTTGTGACTGGAACAATTAGAAGATTGGGTGAGTTCGAATGTATTCAGGATTTGGGCCTAAAATCCAAAGTTGATGAGGCCCGATCTTTGCCACTAATTAGGAACTGTTCTGGCCTCCAATGCCGTACTTGGTGCCTTAAAGTTCATAAATGCTTTTTCCATTGGTCTGTCAGTTATCATTTCTAGTTTATGCTCTTATTTAATTTTTGACTTCAAAAGATCAATAAAAATTGAATAATTTAAATTTAACTTATTCTATCAACACGTTAATTAAATCAGAAAAAAAAAAATCAACTTCATATCTAATACTTTTATAATCTATAATTCCAAGCATCAGTTAATCATTTCACAAATATATATATATATATACTTTTATAATCTCTTATACACATATAATTCCAAGCATCAGTTAATCATTTCACAAATATATATATATATATATATATATATATTTTCAAAAAACAACAATCTAACTTCTATCTATCTAAATTTAAGGAGAATGGGAGGCCTAATTGAACCAAGAGACAAAGAACCTAATCTCTATCCTAAAAATGTAAAGGGATTCGAACTCTCAATCTCACATCCAAGTAAAGTGTGTGGTGACTAACTCACCTAATGTGAATTGATTTATAAATTAAAAAATATAACATACTAAAATTATAAATTAATTCAAAGATATCATTTTTTTCATTTTTTTTTATGAAATGATTTCACTTTCCTCATACTATACATATTTTTTTATCACTTTTTAATTATTTTACAACATCTTGTTATATTTATGTGATAACTCATAGAAAATGTATGAATTATTATGTATATGTATTATGTATATATATTAGTATCTTGTATGTATTTTTTAGATATTATATATTAATATTTAGTGTTATATTTTTTTAATTGAAGACGTAATTTAGTTGGTAGATTGATTTGGAAGTTAAGTCAAATTTAAATCAAAAGTTAAATAAATCAAATCAAACATTTTTTTTAAACTTGACTCAGACTCAATAATTTGACTTTAACTGAATTTTAAGCATCCCTACTTACAATTGTATTTGTGCTTGTAATGTTTCTTCTATAGGCCTTGTTAAGCAAAAGGAACATGGGGCCTAATCCTGTTCTAATCTACACTGTTATCGTTTTGCGAGGGAGAAAAAAAAAAAGAGGCACTAATCCCAGCAATTGTTCTGGCCCCGACTCGTTTCATGGCGGAATTATAGGCCTTGTGGTGAAAAAAAGTAGCATCATTGCTAATGAAGTATTAGTTCAAGGACGAAAAGAATGGACGGCCCAGAAGAAAATGTTCAGACCCCAAGTCTATAATGCAATTTCGGCCCATTTCAAGTTTCACACTTTCAACAATACCAGCCGTGTTGTAAAACTAAGACAATATTATTAACTTTGACAACAAAATTAACTAAAGTAGAAAATTTATAAGTATATATGAAAGAATAGTAGACACGAAATTTCCCCAGAGTCGATATTATCAACTTTCATAAGTTTTTCAAAAATCATTCAAAACCCTTTAAAAAACCTTACAAATAAGGTACCTAAATCCCCTATTTATAGAGTCACAAGATAGGGGATTTATAAATAAATACTTAATATGATATATGAATCACGTGGATCAATAAATTTTTATATAATTCAAGGGCATGAATATCACATTAACTGATGTGGTTGGAAACATGAATGGATATTCACCTTATACAATTCATAACATTCCCTCTTAAATGTCCATGCATTATATAATACGTGAAAAATTACTATCTTGTTAAAAGATTTTACCAAAAAAAAACTATAGTAGAAGAAAAAAGAGTACAGTGCGTATTTTATGTTTATAGTACATTTTTGCATGCTGCCTCATTAAAAACTTTGTTAGAAAAATCCATTGAGACAAAACTCTTAAGGAGTAGACTCTAATGAATTTCTTCAAAAATTCGAATAATATTTATATCATTAACATATACAACAGTTATCAAAACTCTAATTTTGTACTTTTTGTGAAAACACATAGGTAAATTAGGTCATTTTTATAACTCTTACTTAAGAGATACTCATTGAGGCGATTATATCACATTCGCCTAAACTGTTTTAATAAAATCCATAAAAGAATTTTGCAATCTCATTGAACAATATTCCCAGGACACTTTACATGCTTTAGGCAGGATAAATTCTTCAAGAATTTTTATATGGATATTGATATCAAATTAACCATACAAAATATGTTTAATATCCATTAGACGCATTTCAACTTTTCATTAGTTGCCACACAAATTATATATCTAAAGGTGATTACATCTACCACAATAGAATAAATCTCTTTACCATTAGTGCTGAATTTTTGCGAAATTTTTGCTTAACAAGGTGTGTTTTATATGGCACAATTTCATTCTTCTCATTTCGTTTTCGCAAAAATATTGCTGATTTATACCCAACCGACTTTACACCTTTAAAAATTTGGATTACAGGTCCAAAATCTTCACATTTTAAATGTCAATTTTCTGATATTGTGTATTTCAATCATTTCTTTGTCGATATTCTTCGACAAATTTACATTCAAGATCCTCATTTTTTATGTAAAACATCAACTGATATTATAAACAATAATATGTTGTCGATAACAATATCTTTTCGGTTTCATCTTTTTCAGTAGTGATATAACTTATTGAAATATCTTTGTTTTCATTAGATTCAGATATCTGATCCACTTCTGGTGTTTTATAATTAGTTATGTCTAGGGTTTCTTCAGAAGCAACTGCCTCCATTCTATAACCATCTCAAATATTTGCTCATTTTCTCTACTAATGGGCTGTCCTACTGGGACACCAATTGGAGGATTTTAGTTGGTATATGAAATTTCACTCATTTTAAGTCAGTAATGAATTTGACACTTGATTTACAATATCTTACAAATGAATTATCGTGTGAACTTCAAGTTCACATACTTCGTACGAGAATTAAAATGTGATAATTCATTTCATTCAAATTTTTATCCAACTGCTTATCTTCTTCCCCTGATATTGAAAAATTTACATAATTGACAAATCGTGCTATAATAAAGTCCCCTTTTAATATTTCAAAATATATTTTAATCATATAGGGAGACCCGTATTTAACAAATATTTCCAACTTTTTTTTTATGACCCATCTTTGTGCGTTGTAGTAGAACAATTAGAGCATATATCGTACATTTGAAAATTCTCAGATGAAGAATTAGTCTCCTAACTAAAAGCCATTTATGATAGGGAGAATAGTTTATTGATTTGATGTGTAGAAATGCTGTTGTAAGCAACATAACATGTTCTCATAAATAATAGTCTAACTATTTTGGAGATATTTTATTAACAATTTTATTAGACTATTTTGTGTATGAACACGTGCTTCAGGACGTTCATACAAATATTATCAAATATTTGAGATATAAATTCACCAACATAATATCAAGACAAATTTTCTTAATTTCATAATATAAAAATTATACTCTTAATCAAATTATTTAAGATAGTGATCAAGCAAACTCCAGGTTACAAATCCATAAAAAACACGCATGACCATCTAGTAGATGCATCTATCAAAATTATAAAATACTTAAATGGTACACATGAAGAGTGAGTGGACTCATATATCTCACTCTTATTTCATTCCAAAAATATATGGATTCAATCCCTATTTTAACTAGTGATGATCTAATAATTAATTTGTTTAACAATAAGTAACACATGAAAATTCATTGAATTAAAAAATCTTCTAATTCTCCAATAGATGTCTATGTGAATTTTTTATAATTTTTTTTGCATCATAATTGACTCGAAATGGTCGACCGGTTTTATTGCTAAACAATAAAAGTATTTGAATTAATAAATTTCAAATTTACTATAACATGTGCTTCAATTGTATAGTACAAATTAAAAGGAAAGATATACAACTTTTCCACATCACGTTTTAATAAGTTTCTAATGTTACATAAATATTCAATAATTTTCTCATTTATAGTTTTAAAATGATATTCTTTTCAACGGATATCTTTAATAAATTTCTTCAACACTTAGTAGAGAAAGTGCATTATTTATAACCAATTTTATTTTTTCAGGAATACATATATTTGCTCTACCGAAACTTTCAATTAATTTTTTGCAATAATACTCATAGTATTAACATTTATTTCTTCCAAATTCAGGTGAAAAAATATTTATTACTTTTAAGTATCATATGTATTGTTACATTGTCAGAAACATATTCTCATATCTTATAAATTTGAATGTATATCTATACATTTCTCATTAAACAAAATAAATATAACAGCAAAACAATATAAGATAACAAATTAATGTAAAACAACAAGACATGTAGAATTTTAAAATTATAATGAACACATACTAAATAAAATATCACACTATTTTCTTTCTTAGTTATTTTCATCCTCAATCAAACGGTCTATACTTCTTTCAAGGAAGAAATATCAATAGCACAATAACTATGTTCAAAACTATTATAGAGAAAACTTGTTTATATAATTTTCTCTTTATCTTTCAATAATTTTTGAAAAAAATTCAAGAAGACTATTTAATGTACGACAGATACGGAATTGATAGTTTTTCACAACACAACGATAACGTTTATTTTTTATATCATTCTTAATGTACGACTGATATCTTTCTCTTTTACCTTTTTCACTAATTTACCACTTCTGGTGGTGAGATTTAGTATTATAATCATAAGAGTGCTTATTGATAATTATCATGAATATATTAGTTTTGACCATCACTACGTCCATAAGTACCATTTAAACTTTTATCACATTCATTTCAATGAATGGAGCATAATTAATTGGACGAGATTCATTTGAGTAATAACTCATTATTTTATTCAGTTTTAAGAAGATATGAAAGTTGAAATATTTTCTAAAACTCTTTGTCGGTATTGCTTCTTCAAAAGTACATTTGAGGCAAGAAAATAAAGAATAACACACCTTTTTTCTCTAATATGTATTCATAAATGACTGTATAACTTTTTTCATAGATCTGTTGGATCTTTTAAATAGAAAAATTTTGAATCTTTCAAGAATATAATGACAAAATTATAGATTTTGTTTAGCCTTGTTTGGATATAGTATTTTGGATTTCAACATCCAAAATCCGAAATAGATTGTTTATTATACCAAGGACCGTATATTTAAGTTTGGTATAATTTGGCATGATTCAAACTAATCAAAATAAATTTTAATAATACTATGTTGATATAATTGAAAATATAAAAACAAAAGACAGAAATAGAGAATATCTAAAATCTTTAAATCGTACATTGGCTATGATAATTAGAGTTCTACGTATTTCGTCATGTTGAAAGTTTTACATACCTTTGTTGTGTTGATTTAAAATTCTATCTTAATTGGTCAGAGTCTTGTGTTGATAACATATAGTAAAACTAAATCAAAATTATTAACCTTGATCACAAAACTAACTAAAGTAAGAAATGATTATAAGTGTAGACGAAACAATGTAAACACAGAATAGTAAGAAATTCTCCAATACTCTATATTATCAACTTTCGTAAGATTTTCAAAAACCCTTTAAAATCCTTTCAAAATCTTAATATGAGGTACCTAAATTTCCTATTTGTAGAGTTATAAGATAGAAGATTCATAAATAAACACTTAATATAATACATGAATCACGGGAATCAATAAGTTTTCACATAAATCAAGGGAATGAACATCACATTAACCGATGTAGTTGGAAGATGAATTGACATCTACCTTATACAATTCATAACAAGTCGGAAATTTTACGCATGATGAGATCTCTCACCCCAAAGCAAATACATATATTTGGGGTTTTCAATTTTATGATATTAGGCTATTAGCTGAATATCTCGTGTTATATACGTAAAAACGAATATTTATATTTAAATTATATAGAAAAATAATATTAATAAAGTAATGATGATGACATAAACTTGTAGTAATTAAAGTAATAAACCATAAAATGGCCACATTTCTTCGTGATCGTTCTTAATTACTTAACCCTTGATGCGATACTTGAACAAGAGGGGCATAACTGCAAATCCACGGCGACTCTAAAATTTGTCATTTTCATTTCATTTCAATTTCTTAATTTGTCCTTGTTTTTTTTTTTGCTAACTGACATGCACTGTACTCACTGCATTTTCATGGACCAGAAGAAGAGCACCAATCATCATTGTGGCCCATATTTATTGTCCATTATTACATGTGGTTAAGACTTAATAAACAGTTAAAACACGGACAACAATAAACTTATTGGACAGCTGATAATTTGGGCCAGTTGACGCTTTAATGTTGGAGGACCCGTTAAAACTTAAAACTTAATTAGGGCAAGTCTTCTTTCCCAAGGATGGTCCATTGAAATTTTATTACAATACTTAAAATGAGGTATGATCGACTGCCCCAATAGACATGTCCAAGGGTTATGAATTTTTTCTGATGATTCAAAATATTAAGAGAACATAAATTTTTTTTTTAGAGGATTGAGAACCAAGCAAGACATAGGACGTGTTTTGTTTCTATTCAGGAATCAACGTTGAAACGGGAATTATAAATTTTACTATCATTCTATCAATTTGAGTTTATGTCATACTCTCTTATTCGTTAATTTGATTTGAATAAAAAATATGTTTTATTATGCTATAATTTCGTCAATTTGAATTCTAAACCACAAGTGAAAAATGAAATTGGATATTTTATAATACCTTCATTATCGTAGAATAATTTCTATTGACTTTATTAATTAGTTCAAAATATTGACTTTATTAATTAGTTCAAAATTTTGTGATACGTTAGACGTGAACTAAAACCCTAGAACGAGTTGGACAAAACCAATAATTTCTATTGACTTTATTAATTAGTTCAAAATATTGACTTTATTAATTAGTTCAAAACTTTGTGATACGTTAGACGTGAACTAAAACCTTAGAACGAATTGAACAAAATTCAAGACACGTGTGAATATGAGAACAGTAGTGAGATTAGGTTTGATACTATATTAAATAATATGAATTTTCATTTCAAAACTAATTAACGATGAGTGGAGTAGAACATAAAACTTATTAATTAATTTAGTATTTTATGACTAATCGATATAAAATATTTTATCTTTTAACATTCATAATAATCAATTAAACAATATACATAAATATTATTAAATTTGATTCTCATTCTTTCCGTTCATACCCATAAACAAATGACCTCCTTAGTTCGTGAAGGAGAGATTACGGAAGTTATTTTTATGAATGACACCCACAATTGGGTGCGATACGACGTGGAGGAAGCCACACCCACATCCCCAAAACCCGGCATCGCCAGTCCAGAGAGGCAAACGGGACGCACATAACACATTGTACAAATTTGATTCTTTTAAAGGAAGATCAAGACAGCCACAAAATTGGAGCATATTTTTGTGAAGATATAATGAGATATAATTATTTAGGGATAGTAGGATTTTCCGATTATTTAAAGTCTCTTTGTTTGATTATTTTGAAAAACATTTCTACATCATTTAGAGTACACGTACATTTTCAAGGATTTAGGAGGAAAAAAAAAAAAAAAAGCGTACAGTATATTTTCTGAGAGTTTTTTTTTTTTTAAAGACATAATAGAACTTTCACCAACCATATAAAGAATTTGCATGAAAATAAAAATAAAGCACCTCTCAAATGGGAATCAACACCTAGGCCGGTTTTATGGCCTCGTGTGTGTGTATATATATATATATATATATATATATTAGTGCAACATTTATTGTCATTGAACGCAATGTACATCCCACTGAGAAATTTACTCCTATCTCTATCATATTTAAAAGATCTTTATTGACTTTTTTTTTGCATTACTCTTACTAAAACTACATCAATATTGTAATGAAACTCATTTTTGTAATTTCTTTTTTGGCGTGTGCATATGTATATTTTAATTTTCTCTGTATCGTTCTAATTTTATCGGATGTCTTGAAAGAGACAACAATAGTATGAAATTATGCGTATATACAGATTTGCAATTAAGCTTCCTAATTTCAAACATTTTAGTTGATGCTCGCTATATTTTTGCCATAGTTGCCAAATCTCAACAATGGAAACAATAACTCAACATTGTTTACTTTCAGTTTCTATTATATATTTGCCTTGGGAAAATTCTTAATGGTCCGTTAAATATATACCGTTATAGTTTAAAATTTATATTATATAAATATTAAAAATATATAATATTATATTATATAAATATTTAAAATATAATAATATAATGTCTTAATAACACCATAAAACTTTTCTTTCTGACATTCTTGTAAGGTGAAACTACAAAAGTACTAGAGCCTTACTTACAGCTGTACCAACACTAACTAATTGGCCAATTTAATTCAGTCCTAACAAAACAAAAATCATGATCAGTTTATATAGTTATTTCTTCTGTTCTATTTTATTTGTTACTTATCGAGAATATATTTTTTAAGTAATAGTATTTTAATTATAATGTTAATGTAAGATTTTATTTTATCAATTTGACGTTCAAAATTTAAAATTTGAATTGAATAACATAATTACAAAAGTAATAGGAGAGATAATATTGTAAATATGATAAATATTTTGAGACAAAACATGATATTTTCAACGAAAGTGATTGAGTAATTAGTAAAAATCTTGATAAATAGTCATAGTAATATATATATATATATATATATATGTATATATATATATATATTGAAGAGAAATTTGTTCTTCATCAGATCCTGCAAAATATAAATGTGGAATCATGTGTCATTGTCCTTTTTTAGATGTGAAATTTTGGAGAAGAAAAGCAATTATCGGAGTTAAGGAGACCACATGCGATGGATGAGTTTGATAACGCGCATTGTCATGTTAATTGAATTCCCTGCCCATTAGAAGAATCAAATATTTGGGTAGATCCGATTTTGTACCCCATTTATAAATCTTATGATATAAATTAAATATTAAAAAATCTATAATATCAACTGATGTAAGTAAGATTTTTTAAAATGTTTAATCCTGACCACAGAATTTACAAGTAGAACCAAAGATCGAATCTAATAAAATATTTTCCTTAAAAGAAAATCATGATTTTACGTCACTCGCTTCATCGTATTTGCACTATTACGTACTATTAAAAGTGTCATACTTTCTATGTTAAAACGTCTTAAAATATTTGTTATATTAACAAAAGTTAAAAAAAAAATTCTATCTCTATTTTCAATATTTTTCTCCCTCTACTTTTTGACAATACTATATTCAAATTCAATTTTTAAAATTTGAAGAACAAAATCAAAAAGAAAATACTAACATCACAATCAAGTCACTATTATTAAGAGGTAAATACTTAGGTAGACTCGATTTTTTGTTCCACTTGTAAATCTTGTGGTGTGGATTAAAGTTTAGAAAATCTATGACATCAGCTAATATAAGCAAGATTTTTTGAACTTTAATCTTGACTATAGGGTTTACAAGTAAGATAAAAAATTGAGTCTACTTAAATATTAAGAAGTTAAATTTTCGAATAAGAGCCATACGACCAAAAAAAAATGAGATTGCTGGAGAGTAATACTCATCATATAACAATTTCGTATATCCCATGGCATAATTTTCTGCAACTCGTTAGAGATTTATAAGGCATATCTTTTGAAATTTGACAAAAATTCTTCATCAATCTAAGCTCAGATATATATATATATATATATATATATATATATATATATATATATATTCAGTGGCTTCCAAAATCGTTCTTTTTTCTTTCTAAATAAAATTGTATTCTATTAAAGCAAAAGGGAACAACAGTGACAAACTTCAATAAGAACATTGATCGATTAGTTTTTTTTTTTTTGAAGGAACACTGATCAATAATTTAAAAACTATTTATTTTGACATAAAGAATGGAATAATGAAGCAATTTTTCCTTTTTAATCGAAACTTTCAAAATGATCATGGCAACAAGTTGAAAAATATGTTATAAAGCGACAAGTCAACGAGTAAAGTTACTTGTAGTTACTAGTTAGTTCGTCTTACACGAGTGGTGCTCATCAATCTCTGCCGACTAGTAAATGGGAGTTCAACTTTTATTGCCAGCAAAATTTTAAGTTTCTTGTATGCTTTACTTTGGTAATTGGAAGTACGGTTTCCCTACCTCTACTTCCTTGCAACTTAGCTGGAACTGGACTCCCACTTAAAAATTAAAAGTAGATGTGGCCAGTTTTTTACTTCATTTGTGTACGTGTAAATTAAATTTTATATAATAAATGATATCAATAAATATAAGTGTGATTTTATAAATTTAATTCTCACGATAAGATTTATAGATTGACTCGAATCTATCTAAGTTTTTTTCATGAGCCATAAAAGTGGAAAAGATAAATTATAAACGAGAAGTGATTTTTAAAGTCACAAACATTAATTACAACCTTTATAGGAAGATTTTTTATTTTAACGAATAAGTGTCTATAATTTAGGGAGTAGAGTAAGAATGAAAAATAAGTATTAAGAATTATACAAGTAAGATTAGAGACATTGAATTTCCTATAAACTTTCATATGCTAAATATTATTAGATATGTTAGCTCACAATGATCCACATCAATACAAAAATATTTAATTTTAAAATTTATAGTAATTTAGATTATTTTAAACAAAACAATCCATAATATTTACTATATACTTGTCTTACTAAGAATAGCACAGTATAATAACTTTTGAGTAAATCTTAATTATTTACTCTGTAATTCAAAATGAATACCAAAAAAAATTTCTAATCACCTGTAGAATAGTGTGGAGGCTTGTCAAAGTCTCATAACTAAAATATGATATTGTCGATGCCACTACTGTCCTAGTGTTTATTTATGCAATTACAAACTTAGTTGACCGACAGATGATTATGGTATACTAGTACATATCAATTGATCTCCTTGAGGTTTTCCTGTTACATCATCTTTTGTTTCATTCTATCTCACTTTTTAACTTATTATTTATTAAATTATTCATATTTTGTGAAATAATTTTAATAAAGTAATTTTGTCAATTAATTTAATAACGTGACATAAAATAAGATAAAGGGTAAGATAAAATATCTTTAGTGAGTTTTCTCATCTTCAATGCATATTGATATTTTCCTGGGCGGGTATTTAATATCCTCCACGAGAACCCTTGATTCCACACACACTCTCAGTATTATCGATCTCTAACAATGGTTAAAAAGTTCAGAGGTGTCAGGCAACGCCATTGGGGTTCTTGGGTATCTGAAATTCGCCACCCTTTACTGTAAGCACCTCATCATTATCTAATTGTTCAAGCCCATCCACGCACAATTTAGCAACATTCTTTTTGTGTTCTGATCTGCACTCTTCAATTCATTGATTATGTTTAATTAATTATGGCAGGAAGAGAAGGGTATGGCTAGGCACATTCGACACCGCGGAAGAAGCCGCCAGAGCATATGATCAGGCAGCCATTTTAATGAGCGGAAGAAATGCGAAAACCAACTTTCCAGTATCCCACAATTCAGAAGCTGCTGCTCATGTTTTTGCTGAACCCTGCAGACACAAATACAGAGGAGTACTCGTCAACTTCATTGCCAAAAAAGGACTTATCAGAAATTCTTAATGCAAAGATTCGAAAATGCAGCAAAGCACCATCTCCTTCTCTCACATGTTTGAGGCTTGACATCGAGAATTCCCACATTGGGGTGTGGCAAAAGCGTGCCGGTCCGTCGTCTGATTCCAATTGGGTCACGACAGTTGAGCTACACAAGACGACGAAGAAGAAGAAGAAGAATGCCATTATTAATAGTAATGTTGATGTTGATGATCATAATGCTGCTGAAGGAGCGTTATTCACGAGTTCTTCTTCATCTAAACCGGCAATAATGGAGGAAAGGGGAAGTTCGATGCAGAGTGATCATCAAATGGATGAAGAGCAAAGAATTGCTCTTCAAATGATCGAAGAACTTCTCAACATAAACAACTCTCCAGCTACTACTTGTCCTGCTCCATTTGGCATTCAAGAAGATCATCAGGAGCAATACTAGCTTTTTTTTTGAGTTTGATTCTCATAAAACGACAAAAATTATGGGACAAAAAAAATAGTGATCGAGGTATGGGTGTGTGTTTTTCATCAAAGAATTACTCCATAAATTGTGTTAGTGTTTGAATAGATATGAGAGAATTAATATACGAATAATTTGAGTGTGACATATAAAGACAAGTCAAATTATAATGCTTTAGTATAAGCTCTTCATTTTTATTTTAAAAATTTCCTTGGATGATGTAATGTAATTTGAGTAATTCTTTTTAAAGATTTTATCAGAAAAAGAGTTAAAAGAATTGATCTTGGACTTTTATTTCTTTCAGTTCTGAGAAGACTAGATACTAGATTGTTAGGAACTTGGGATTGGAAAGAAGTTTTATCACCTGAACTACAAGGTACAAACACACAGCTATATATGCAAAGCTTTTACTGTTCTTTGTTGCTTTGTTTTGAACCTCAAACTTACCAAGTTGGGTTAAAAGTGACTTTTAAAATGATGAATCAATTATCAGAACATCACGAAATTTCTAATGTTTTTAATGAGAGTGACGTGTTGACTAATTTACTTGGCTAATTTTTTACGTGAATTCAATGTTTGGTATATTGCAATGAATCTTTAATTCGTATTAAGTCACATTATTCAACATCACTTTAACATTGTCCTTTGGATGATGTTACTTAACATAAATTAAATAATTCAGGACACTATACGATGACTTTGTAATTACTAGCACTTATTGTAGCAGTTGACTTTTATGTCTGATAAAACTATTTTGTAATAAATAATTCATATAGGTTGTGTTTGGATGAGTGAATTTAAATTAGATGAGGAATTTAAAATGAATGGATTTGAATTTGGTAAATTTGAAATGACATGAAATTTAGGTGAATTTGAAATCTACTCATTTAACTATTAAAATCATACTGTCACTTGTTGATAGATTTCAAATCTACAACTAAATTAATTAACTTACTTAGATAACACTAAATTAATTAACTTACTTAGATAACTTATTCATAAATTTAAATATAAATCAAATATACCCAAATCCCTCCATCTAAACATAATGATAGATTTAGTCGATTTTTCAAAAAATTTCTTTAACACAAGTAAAATTTATACCAAATATTACTATATGAAATTTTTAAATTTTAAAATTAGTTAGAAAATCAAATAAAATCAAGTTTCAATAATTCAAATCATCAACCAAAAAAAAGTCCATTGTCATACTATAGTTGAGAAAGAGTGAGTATTATAATAAGATATACATTTAAGCAATACGTATATATGAAAATTTTACGGTTTTTTTTACGGAATCATTCTCTTATACTTTAAATATTTATACAATATAATTACATGTACTTTAATAACTTACAAATTTTTAAAATTAAAGAAATAATATATTAAAAAGTACAGTAGAATTCTCCATTATCTGTGTATTTTTCAAATGTAGTTTTTAGAAGGGCTTCTTTCTGTACTTGAGATTAACCGATGCAACAATTTGTTACCCAAACCATGTACTGTGCTATTTGCATGCTTGGGTTAGGGACCAAGAAAGCCCAAGGGTCTAGGACCTTTTATTTTGTAAACTATTGGGTTTGGGCTCAAGAAAGATATTTCACGATATATTTGGGTCGTCGATGCTTATTTTCCCGACAACCCGTTTTCAAATGTGGCTGCAACTTTGACAGTAGAGACAGAGTCCACATTTGAGGTTTATATCTTGCGACGACTGATATATACAAAGACAATAACCCTCCTAGGCCACGAATTTATGTATGATACAAATATTTTTCCTTATGCTTTCTTTTCTTCACCTTTTTCATTTTAGGAAAATTTTTTTACTTCTCGTCCTGTATTTCGGAGTGAATATTGTAAAACGTTGAATGATTAAAAAAGTAGTACCCTCTTACTTTTTAGTCATTTCAATAATTGTCGATATCCACTCTACATTATGGAGTGAGTAGCGAAGACGAAAACTTACTCTCATTCTAGAAAATTAATGATACAAATAGGGCCTAAAAGATAAAGAAATGAAAAAAAAAAATCTCAGAATGAATCAACAACCTTAATTGCTTGGTGATTTAGCAGGTTCTCTTAATCAAAAATTATTATAATTTTCTTGTCGAGCAAATTGAAATAGGAGCTTGAGACATAAATTTTGTTAATTTGGTAGAATGATAAAAGCACTAACAATTCATGTGGGGAGCCCCACCCAATAGACCCAACTTGAATATGCCATGATAGATTCTTTATTCCTCTCTTGTCAAGTTTCATCCTATTAATTTTGTGCACGTTTACTCCTTGAAAATTACTACTAAACTTATTCACATTTTTTTTACTTAGAAATAATTATGTTTTCATGTACGTGTCACTTGGAGATGAAATTTGTAACTTAAAAATGAAAGTTCCTCAATTCAAATCCACTAATCTTATTATCAAATCCACTAAACTGATTATCTCTTTTAGAGTGAACAAATTTCTCTTCGTTTGATGCATAATAATTGTCCATATGGTGATAAATCTTTTTATTATTCTATAATTTAACTTAAAATCCTTAGTTGTGTGTCCAACACTCATATGAAGATTGGGAAAAATCTTTTGCAAAATCAAATAAATGTCTTCTATTTGGAGATCAAATTAACCAAAATGCAAAAAAATAAAAAAATAAAAAAATATATATATTGTTATAGACATTTTTAAAAAGATCTACACAATTTGCTAGTACGTAACAAGAGACAACTTGTGTTAAGAATTGAATATATTAAGTTGTGAATAGATTCGAGATACATAAAACAGGTGAATATATTCGAGATACGTATACTAGCATTAAGTACATATTATGAATCTCAATTTTTGACGTATTAGTCTTGTCAAAACAAAATATCTTTACTATGTCGGTTCTATTTGGATATAAAGAAATGACAAAATAAGTAAAATTAACAAAGTTGTACTGTAACCCACACACCTACAGTTATATTCAACTCAACCACAAACAAAATTGGTCTTACAAAGTCAAGTTTCTTTGTTAACCCATAGGAGAACGAGATTGAAAGAAAAGGAAAAGTAAAATAAGGAGAGGGAAAAAAAGAAAGCAACCAAGAATCAAGACGAAGATAAGAGCAATCTTTCCATGTTAGGGCTTTGAAGCACATTTCTAGACAAGGGTGTATCCTATGATGAGTTCCAAAAACCAAGGGGCCAAAAGAGAAAGGAATACTATGAATAGAAAAGGGTTTATTCCTTTTCAAAGGACTTGTAGTTGTGTCACCATATTAAGCATATACCACAAATATATCCGAATCTTCTATTGGGACTGCCAAAAAAAGTCATATTTTCTTGTACTTAATGTTTGAAATTTGAAGCCATTTGTATTAATCTGTAATTTTGCTTGAGAATTAAGAGACGCATATTCCACATGCCTTGGAATTATACCAATCTTCATAGAGCCGGCGACGGAGGAGTTTTAAACCGCAAACATCTGAATCGACTCGGCTTCAGCCGCTCCCAATTTATGCAATACTCTATAATCACTAAAAAAAATATTCTGCTTCTATTTTTATAGAAGAAAAAGAATATTAAACAAAGTTTTATGTTTCATTACTTCTAAAAGAAAGAAAGTCCAAGATTCGGGTATTTTCCCTTTGTTATCATTAACAAATCTTTCTTTCCTTGTTCTTAAAATTTGGTATTACAAAAAAAGTTTTCTCGAAAATTTTAACCAGTTATGATATTATATTTCTCTTTATCTTCCCCCATAACAACTAAAGTCTTTATACTATAAAACTTTCATGTCCCAGATTTCTTTTTTATGTAATTTCTGTTGTTACCAAATTAAACTTGATGAACGCTGACAGCTATTTACCATAATTAAACACACAAAAATAGGGTTGCAAATGATTTCAGATTACTCTATATTTGAATCGAATTCGATTCAATAAGAGTTCGTTCGAGATTTGATTTGTCAATAATCAAATTAAATTTGAACAAAATTTAGTATTCAATAACTTTTTATATTCAGTTCGAACTCTATTCGATAAGTTAAAATTTTGAAATTTACTCATATAAAAAATCTAAATTACTTGAGTTCGATTTGAGTTCAACTTCATAAAAAAACTCGTTTGATCACTAAAAATTTCAATCTTGTTAAAATAATCAAATAAGTTTGAACAATAAAATATTCACTTATTTATATTCATTTACACTCATATACAAAAACAATAGTATATCAAGAATTATGGATACTTGCATCTTATAGTAAAACTTGACATTTTAGTATCACAAAATAAAATCCAAGAGTTTGATGCCAAGTTATTTATGCATCTTTTGTTCAGTCAAATATGTCTCTTGAAAATCACATTATTATTATTTTGATCCTTTTTCCATTGTCTAATCATTCATATTTATTTACCTTGATTGGTTTTGTTCTTTGCCAATATAAATTACAGCGACATGGACTGGCGCTTCATTCTGAAATTTGTCCAAAAGTTACTTGTGAAATCCAATAAATGTAATCTCTTTTACTTCTCCATCATGCTTTACTGCAAAACACGAGGCCTTGGTTTTCCACAGGCTTTAAGATATTCTTTCTTTACGTTACAAAAGTTATAGTCGATCAAAAGCATATTCCCTTGTATCCCTTTCGTTAAGCTCTTTGAATTACTAATAGGGAAAAATAATTTTATTAGTACCTCAAATTTATATTTATATTTTTTAATTTTTTATATTTAAAATAATATTTTTTAATTTTTTATAAATATTAAATGTACTATTTTAGTCTCTTGATACAATTATTAGTATATTTTGATTTGAAATACTTACATGTGTATCAAAAATTATATTTTTCATAGGCAAAATTAATAACACACAAATTTAAATATTAAACGATATTACATAAAACCTCTATCACTACCACCCTAGATCACCTATCATCACCACCCATTTTCTCCTCCCTTGCGGCTTTTTCTCTGCCAACTCTATTCTTAACAGCTCCAGTCCTCTTCTTTTTGAAAAAAAAATTATTATTTAAAATTATGTATTATCAATTTTGTATTTGAATATGTTACATTTTATACGCATACACATGTGAGTATTTCAAATCAAAATATACCCATAATTGAATCAAATGACCAAAATAATGCATTTTGAATTCGTAAGGAATTAAAATACATCATTTTAAATGTAAGGGACTAAAAAAATACAAATATAAAATATAAAAGATTATTAAGATTATTTTCCCTTACTACTAATATATATAGCAAAACAAAAAGAATTACATATTATATTCTTAAGCTTTAGTGTAGCATACAGAACAATGCTAAAGAAATTTTAAGTGCTAAATTTAATAGGGAAAACAACGCTAATAATTCTTTATATTTTTATTTATAATTTTTTAATTATTCACATTTAATATGATGTATTTCAATTTTTCATAAATTCAAAATGTATTATTTTGGTCTAAAATAGTTACATATATATCGGATGTTATATTTTTTATGAGCGAAATTAATAAAAGATAAAATTTAAATATTAAACAAAACTACATAAAACCTCTCCTCTACCAACCCAAAATTCGCACTTACCATCACTTAACACCCCTATTTCCCTCCCACACTGGTTTTTCTCTATCACCCTTACTTTAACATCTCCAATTTTCCTTACTCTAACATCTCCAATTTTCCTCACTTTGGGATAGTTTAATATTTAGGGTGTGTTTATTTGGATTGAAAATATTTTCTCCTTGGAAAATATTTTACATGAAAAAGTTCATTTTTTCATACAATTTTTCTGTGTTCGTTCGACAAAATAAAAATATTTTGAAATAAAAAATTTTAACTGTTTTATCTTTAATTTTATGAATACAAGTTAAAAAAACTTATAACGATGGTAATAAATACCTTACAAATAATTGTGATTAATAAAAGATTGATTTTGTTCAAAATTAAATGATAGTACAATATAATAGTAAAATATGCATAATGATAGTTATATTAGTGTGGGACCCATGATTGACAGAAAAACAAATGAAAAATAATTGAAAACGAAAATAAGTTTAGCAAACGAAATTCTAAAAGTAAGTATTTGAGATTTAATGTCAGAAATCTTGAATTATTTGGAAGATAACTTATACTCAAAAATTTCGTAAGTTATTTTCAGCTAAAAGAAGGAAAATTGAAAAATATTTTACATCGGAAAATATTTTCTGGTGTTTGGCACTAAAAAATTTCTGAAAAATATTTTTAATCCAAACGAACACACCCTTAATATTATGTATTGTCAATTTTGCACTTAAATATATTATATTTGATACACATATGAGTATTTCAAGTCAAAATATATCCGTAATTGTATCGAGTGACTAAAATGGTGCATTTTGAATATTTGGGAGGCTAAAATATATCATTTTGAATGTGAAGAATTAAAAAATACAAATATAAAATATGAGAGACTGTTAAAATTATTTTTCAAATTTAATAATAAAAAGTACTTTATCAACAATATACTTTATAAGTGAGATTAAAAACTAATATGACCTTTGTGAAAATTTGATTTTTTTTGTTTTATTTTAATCACAAAAAAAATAAAAAATAAAAATGAAAAGAATCCGCGCATTCCAATGGAAAAAGCTAAGCTTGAAGCTTACAATCCACTCTTTCTTAGTCTCTTCACCATCAGCTCAGTCTAGATGTGTTTAATAACAGAGCCAAGTGGTTACATTATATTTAACAAAATAAAAAATATATAATTTTTAATGTTAATATCATATTAACGATTAAAGATTAATTGAAATATTAACACATCTTTACAAATTTAATTATTTTAAATTATGATATAATTCAGGAGAATTTTATAATCTTTTTTAGGGATTAATTTCTTTATTTTAAAAATTTATATATTATAAATTTTTTAAATATATAATATTATATTGTACAAATATTTAAAATATAAAAAAATAATTTTTTAAAAAAAAATTGTAAAATTTTTCATTCATTTAATAATTTTTTTAACTCTATATACTAGTAATAATTATTTTGAAACTAAGAACATCACATGTCAAGATATAATTAAAAAAATAATCTACAAAGAAAAAAAAAAAGGAATAAAACCAAAGATATACTTACTTTTATGAAAGAATATTCGCCAACTCTGCCCTCCGCATATTCTCCCTCCTCTCCTATTTATCTCCCCATTCCAAACACTTCAATTCCTCCCTTCATTTTCGCTTAAAATTTTATATTATTTCATTTTTTTTCTCTTTCTTGTTTAGTTGAAAAAATGAAGTTTGGAAAGAGTTTGAGTAATCAGATTGAGGAGACGTTACCGGAATGGAGAGACAAGTTTTTGTCGTACAAGGAATTGAAGAAACGGCTCAAATTGATTGAGCCGAAGAAGAATTCTTCTTCGTCGTCGTCCTCCCCGCCGGAGGAGGAGGTTGCTAGGGCGAGTAAGAAGCCTAGGTTTGATAAGGCTTCTGCGGCTGTTGACGGTGGCGTTGAGAATAAGACTGCTGCGGTGGCGGAGATGACGGAGGCGGAGGTGAATTTTGTCAAGTTGTTGGAGGATGAGCTTGAGAAGTTTAATACTTTTTTCGTTGAGAAAGAGGAGGAGTATATCATCAGATTAAAGGTAAATTAATCAATTTACACTTAATTTGCTTACTGTATACATTTATTTATTTATATTTGTTTATTAATTGTTTTGCGGTTAATTAATTAAGCGATAATTTTAATTGATTTTAGCTGGAATTGAGTAGGATGATGGAGTTGGAAGTAAAATATCTTTGTTCTCAGGGCTGATATTATTGTAAAATATCATTGATTTTTAAGCAACTGCGCAATTATGTTCTGTTAGTGTGTACAGTGACATTTTGAGATATTTTGTCCGTTGTACAATTGTAGAATTTTTATTATTTTTTAATTCTTTGAAATTCTGGATATTTAATTGACAGTATGCTTTAATTAATTGATTGTTTCCTCAAGAGATGAAAATAATAGAGTTAATGTTAGTGATTTAGATGAATAGATGAAATAACTAACTTATTTTGTTTTGTTTTGACAATATACAATTTCTTTTAATAGGTTGGTCGAGTAAATATAGAATTATTATTGTCATAATGTTGATTGCAGAGGCTTGGGAGACATATTGGACAGAGATTTTTAGTTAGTCTATGGATAATGGAGCGTAATACTTTTCAGAATTAATGGTACTATTTACTTATTATTAATTCTACACGCCTGTTAACTGTAGAAGTGTCATCTATAGAATATCATGCATTATTTTTTCTGTCAAGTTGTAAGCTGTTCTTCAGTTTTGTGCTTGCATTGTATGTTTTGAATGTGTTTCCATGGCAGCAGTCGTAGTGCATTAAGTAATTTTTTGGGATTTATGGGGAAGAGGACCAGAAAAAGAGAAGGGATGGAGTGGCTGTAGAGATTTGTTAGTTTAAGGTTGTCCTTGAGGTGGTAGTATATATATTTGGATTAGGTGTGTGAGCGTAGATTCATATACAGCGACTGAGTGACATTTCAACTAAACTTTGAAATCAATAATTGAAAAGAAAAGAAATATATACAGCTACTTGAAATCTATACAGCTTTCTATACTTAGTTCTTCAACTTTCCCATAATGTGAAGCATAGTTACCAGTCAATTAAACCCGGCCCGGGGAGGACCCTGTGAGGGAGGTGGTTCAACCGGTGGGTTACTGGTTCAATCGGTGGGTCACTTAAATATATTTTTTATTAATATATAATATTTGTAAATTATTAAATGCAAGATATATAATGAAGTTATTCATAAAAACATATTTTATTAAAAATTTTAAGTATAAATGTAACTTTTTAATATTTACATAGCCTTTTCACACAAAAAATTAAAAAAGAATTGATGCATAAAGTGGAGTTTGGAGAGTACATAAATAAAAAAGAGACATATAATAACCAAAAGCTTACATGCTTAGGTGGTAAGGCCTTTTATTACTATTTAAGAGGTCTTTGGTTCAAAACTTGATAATTACAATTTGGTTTTTTCCTCAAGAAACAAACCCCCCGAGTTTCTCCAAATCCGGCCGAGTTCCCGGGTTTACCGGTTGAACCGCCGGGTTCCTTCCTTGTCTGGTCATCAGAGGAACCCAGCCTGGTCTTATGGCTGGTTCACCGGTGTGAACCACCGGCCGGGCCGGGTTCAATAACTATGATGTGAAGTATTCCACTCTCGAGGAACCCGAACCATATAATAATAGGAAAAAAAGAGTAGACCATTGGCTGTCTTTGTGTATTTATGTTTTGTTTGCTTGTTATTACATTAACACACCTTTTGTCATGTTTCTTACAGGAGTTGCAAGATAGGGTGGCAAAGGCCAAGGATATTAGTGATGAGATGATAAAGATACGAAAGGAAATAGTAGACTTCCATGGGGAGATGGTTTTGCTGGAGAATTACAGTGCCCTGAATTATACAGGTAAATTAACCTTGTTTATTGATATGAATGCTAATATGTTTGTTTATAGGATCAAATTCTTTACTTATGTATACTCAGTTGTAAGAAATTGGTTCGAGCTTAGTTCCGTTGATAAGCAGCAGATCTGTCGACTTTCCTTTTGTAGTTATGTTCCAGTAACCACTTGGTTTGGCATATTTTGTAGAAGATGCACCACTAAACTAGAGAGTTCTTTGCGTATATTGTCTAAACCAGTGTTGTCTGAAAACTTCCTAGCTTTACATGATGTTGAAAATGAATCTTCTTGTAGATTTCTTAAGCATTGGATTTAAAACGGGATATGAGATGTTTATTTTTGCTTTAACTGTTAAACAGGAGTGGTGAAGATATTAAAGAAGTATGACAAAAGAACTGGCGCTCTCCTTCGATTGCCTTTCATTCAGAAGGTTTTGCAACAGCCCTTCTTCACCACTGACTTGCTGTACAAGCTTGTGAAAGAGTGTGAGAGAATGCTTGATCACCTATTCCCTGTGGTTGAAGCCCCATCTGCAACTGAGGCAGCTGACAAGAGTGAACCCTCAACAAGTACCAGCACAAAGGATGAGAGTTTGATCCAAGGCCCCAAGGAACTTGCAGAGATCGAGTACATGAAGAGCTTATACATGAAGAGCACTTTATCAGCTTTACGAGTTTTGAAGGAAATCCGTCGTGGAAGCTCCACTGTTCACTACTAGTGTATTTTCTTTGCCCCCTCTGCAAAGTAGTGGGCTTGAGGAACAGTGGAATAAAGTCCCCATTCTAGAACAGGTTGCAAAATAATCCAAGTTAGCTTAAAGGGGATCCATCTAGTTTTTACCCATGCATATGCTGTTAATTTTGATAAGTCTTTTTGTTTTCATTCATGCGTCTATTATGCATGTATTAGATACTAACATGTAAAATTAATCGCACAGAATTATGAATGGTCAGAGGATAATTACAGCTGCTAATCTGTCCCAACCTGTATGCTTCTGATCTCCATTAACATCAAATTTTTCAAGCATTTCTTTTGGCTCTGGGGATCTTTTGTTAAGAGCCAGCGCGTACTGTATTACATGGTTATAGGCTTACTAGGGTTAAGATTTATTTTTTGAGTTTCCGAAAGCTATGATCAAAATGAGCAGCATTGATGTTAAGACTCGTGCACAAGGTGAGAGTAGAAAGACTTGTTCCAAGTTCAATTGAATATTACTAGATGTTATTAGTAAGAGGCTAAGAGCTACGTGAATCATGTCACTAAAATCATGGAGGGGGAGTATCATTGCGACAAGGCGTGGAATGTCTAAAATCACGCCTCCAAAAGGTGTCCAGCTGTGGAGGATTAAAGCGTTTATATAGTATCGTACGAATAAGACTATTCACTTCATAATGTAAGAAGTGAAGTGAGTAAAGAAAATTTTATTAATGCAAAATAAATAATAAATTTTTTTTTACCTTACAAGATATACTTTGTGACGCTAAAAACCCCACCTTTTATAAGGAGATAATTATAACGCCTCTGATGGGTTTTCTCCCTTCTCCATTTCCTTTCCTAATTTTTTTTTTCCTTGAAATCTTTTCTTTTCCATTTTGCCGTTAAAACTTGCAAGAAAAGACACCGAGCCCGTCAGAAGTTATTTGTGAAATAATAAGAATTTCCATAAGATTTACATTCGCACAAGATTCAAAATAGGATAGGAGATCACCAGGTGTTACCTCACTAATATTAAGAGATGCCCATGAAAAATGTGTTTCAAATGATATAAAAATTGCTAAAGTTTTTAGATTTAATAGTATATCTACTGTAGGTTTCTTGTAATAATTTGAAATAATTTCTCCACATCAAATTGTAAAATTAATTTTAGAAGTAGGAGAGCACTCTAAAGCGGTAAAGCCCCAACAAACAGACAAATTTCTCAAATCCAAGGACCTCCGAGCATACTAGTGATCTTCAATGGGCCACCACACCAGGAGAAACCCATTCCCAACCCAAAGGCCAAGAGAATGACGATTGGTCCGAATCGAACCCGTTGAATGCTGGCCCGATAATGTGATTGGTTCGAATCGAATTGTTAATGGGCCATTTCCCTCATACTACTGGAATAACCCAAAGAAATCAGACCATGAGTCGTACTCGTGCCATAAGCTTAATTAGACCATTGAGTAGAGTCCATTGAATATAAGTCAAGACGAACTCTTGAATCTTGATACTCGATCTACAATAGGAAAAAATGATGAATTATATACACTCGTCTTTAAATCATAATATTTGTATTGTGAATTAAATTTTATATTTGTTTTACATGTTATTTATTTTATAAGGTTTAAGTATTTGCCATTTATAATAATTTATAAGCATAATTATTATTGAAAAAATATATATATAATGTCCATGAAATCACAGCTACTTGCTTAGATGATCTATATAAACAATTTCATATAAAGCTTCGTGCTCTATAATGCTTTAAAGCGATAACTATGTTTTTATAATGGCAAATACTTAGATAGATTCGATTTTTGACTCAACTTGTAGACTCTATGATGTGGATTAAACTTTAGAAAATTTATGACATCAGCTGATGTAAGCAAGATTTTTTAAGATTTAATCTTGATCACAGAGTCTACAGGTGGGGCCAAAGACCGAATCTACCTAAGTATTTTCCTTCCATAATTAATTGTAAATGGGGAAATAAGCGGGGAATTGGATTAACTATTTTGGGTTCAACTAAATAATTCAACACATGAAATTTGTTAAAGAATTGGAATTCAATTCTAATTGAGGTTAGAAATGCAACTCCCGAACAAAAGGACTAGAATTAGAGGCTCTAATCCGAATTTCATGAAACCAACCACATCCTTACGTCCGTGCATGTACATCACTCGTAGTATATCCAAATTAAAAATTTCTATCTTATGAAATTCCCAAGACACAAGCAATAAGGCTTCCACCCGGATTCAATGTACATTAGAAATTAATTATTTAAAGTGCTAATTATTTTAAAACGAATAAAATAATATTAGATATGATACAAGAAAAATTAGACATGAATGAATTCTTCTTTGGAAATTTGAGGAGTTGCATACTTTTATTGCGAGTCTTTGAGTATACCAAATCAAAGTACATATTGTGTAATTGTGTTAGGAGTTTACACTGTGTTTGGATAGAAGAATTTGAGTGGATTTGATTTAAAATTTTGATTTATAATAAATTATTCAAATAAAATAATTGATTTAGTTGTGAATTTAAATGGCTACTAATAAATGAGAGTGTGATTTTAATGGTTAAATAAGTGAATTTGAAATTCATCCAAATTTTATGTCATTTCAAATCCACGTAATTTAAATTCATACATTTCAAATCCACGTAATTTAAATTTATACATTTCAAATCCTTCTTTCAAATCAAATCTATCCACCCAAACACAATGGTAGAGTGTTCCTTGCTGCTCAAACACGTGAATTTAGAGGAATACAAGGAGTCTCCTTGTTTTTAGTAGACTCCGCAAATGCAGAGTCCTCAACAAAATATTTTTCTTGTGCTAGTTAAAAATAGGAAAAAACAAACATTCAACATCATAATTATTATATCTGGTACGATCCGACGGTTCAATTGGTGAATTATATAAATCAATCTTGAGATCAGTTGGGTTGCACAGATGAACAGACAATGAAGGAACTTGTTGGTTTTATGCAACCCGTAAATCCAGCCGAGTTTGAAAAAACTTGGCGAACCTGGCGAGTTTGTTTACTTGATGTCTATTGAGAAAGAAATCAAATTGTAATTATTAAGTTTTGAATAAAAAACATCTTAAATAGAGATAAAGTGTCTTATTACTCAAGCATATAAGTTTTTATTTATTATATGTCTATTTTTTATTTGAATATTTGAAAAGTTAATTTCTTTGATGTATTTGTATATATCTTATAGTTAATATTTTTTAATTACATATATAATAATTTAGAATTAATTATTTTATTAAATTTGTGTAGAGAAATAAATTATTTCAAATTCATTTATACTGAATTTTTTTTAATAAAATATATTTGTATTATATATCTTGTATTTAATAATTTGTAAGTATTATACATTAATAAACAATATATTTAAACGATAGCAATTACCTTCATCGAATATTGTGAAAAAACAAAGAATATGTTAGAGTAATGAACACTAATCTAGAAAGTTGAAATCCTCAATGTTATATTCTCTAGTCCCAACCAAAAGTCCAAAGGCCAAAACCAAAATGCAAAAAATTATTTAATTTTAACCTCCAAAACTTTAAGACATTTTTTATTGTTCTCAAATTCAAGATGGTCCCGCGTCACTATTTACACCTCAATAGCCAGTTAGCCACACAATACTACAGATCAAAACGCCATCGTCCCATCCAAAAATTTCCAATGCCTCTTCTGCCACGGAACATTTTCTTCATAAACAAATCTTCAAGCCTATCTATGAAATAAATAACAAAGCACAGAGCACCATACTTGCACTCCATTGTCTGAAAAGTCCTCTACAAGAAAAAGCAAACCCATACACAATAATTCTATTGTAACCACTAGTCTAGCTTCTCATTTCAAAGCAATAATTAATATCTTTAGAATAACTTAATGTCCATTTTATTTATCTATTTTAAAATATATGTTATTTTAAATATTTTATTTTATTTTATATTATTGTCGCTTTAGAAAATCTAGAAAAATATTTTTTCAACTTTTATCTTTAGTGACGCATTAATAAAGGAAGAATTATATAGTTAGAATAAGTGTAATAACTTAATCATTTTGAATTATCTTTTTGCAAAATTAGTGCAATTTAATAGATTCTTTAATTCATGTGCACTAACCAAAGATGGTGATAGTTATTTTGGAATGGAGGGAGTATATTGTTTCATTTACTAATACTCTTTTTATTCAATTTACTCCCTCTGCTTTCAAGATAATTTCACCTTAAATAATTTGTTTGTTATATATTTTATATCTCTTTAAGAAATCAAGAAAGTATTAAATAATATTTTTTTCAATTTTTACCTATAGTGTCACGTTAATGAAAGGAGAATTATGTAATTGAAATATTAATATAAAAGAATAATTTAATTACTTTAAATTATCTTTTTACAAAATTAATACAATTTAATAACTTTTTAATTTGTGTGTAATTATTTTAAAAGAAAAAGAATATATTACTATCTTTATAAGTCTTAAAATTAATATTATCTTTCTAAAAAAAATATTAATTTATGCTAATATCGTACAATACTAGTATTCTATCCTTATTGTCTAAAATAAACTATAACTTGTCTCAAGGAATACACTAATATATACCTAATAAAATTTAATTTTTTTAAAAAATATGCCCACCCTCTTTAATGAGTTAGTGGTAATAAAATTAGGGGATAGAACAGTAGCATTTAATAATTATATTTATTTCTTTCCCAAAAAAAAAAAAATTAATTGTTTAATACTTACTATATTTAAACCTTAGGCTTGAATATTACTTCAGCATCTATTACAACAATCCAATAAACAAGCAAATTATCAGTCCAAAGAATTGGTGGATTTCTTCTTCTCAATCAACACTCCTTTTTTGGTTCAACTCAGCAAGCAAGCAAGCAAGAAGAAACGTAATCCGTCCTTATCCTGAATCTTTTAAAATACTCTATTTTCTTCCTCGTCATGGCTTCTATAACACCTATTTCTCAATCCCAAGCCCTTTTCAAGAAACCTGAATTTGGAGTGCTTAGAGGGGCTAAATCCCATTTTTTGGCAAAACCCATCTGGGATTTCTTGATACTCAAAGATCAAAACTTTTTTCAAGAAAATCCAAGATGGTGTTGGTGGTGGCTTCCACTAGTGGTACTGCATCTGCTGCTGCTGAAAAGCACAAGAAAAGGTACCCTGGTGAGGCTAAGGGATTTGTGGAGGAGATGAGGTTTGTGGCTATGAAATTGCATACAAAAGACCAGGCTAAGGAGGGTGAGAAGGAGCCCCAGGGTCCGCCAGTTGCTAAATGGGAGCCTAGTATTGAGGGCTATTTGAATTTCTTGGTGGATAGTAAATTGGTGTATGATACTCTGGAGAAGATTGTGAATAGTAAATCTTCTTTTCCTGAATGTGAGTTTTCTTGTGGCTATATTATTTTCTTTTAATACAAATGGATAACCTTTTTGTTTTTTCTTTATTGATTATATCTCTTGCTTGTATTAGTATTTATGAGATCTTTTGGATGTTGCATATTTGATTAGATTCCGCCATGCCTGACATGTTAGTCTTATTATGATCAGTTGCCTATCCTTGAGATGTTCTGTTTGATAGATTTCTAATTCTTGAAGTTGAAGCATCCTATTGAAGGATTGCTTTTTATTTGTACACATTTTTTCTGGGGTCCATTATGGAAGATCATTATCTTTGGCTGGGGAAAGTCTTTGGCTTGAATCATATTATGGAATGCTAGACATGCGTTTGGAGTGATGTATATTGCTCAACTTTTCTTTCTTCTTGTGTTCCTTTGTCTTTTTCTTCAAAGAAACTTAATTTCAATCTTGAAGATATCTGTTTTGTCCATTGGAGTAATATTTGTTACTGAATTGTTTGTTTGGGACATAATTTTGAGGGCTTCATGACTATGGACCATAATAATTCACCTTTTCACAATTTTAATTTTCAAGTGATATGATTAACTAGTTTGGGCAGGTAAGTTCACGAAATTCTTTAGTTTAGTTGATAGTTGCAAATTTAGTCACAAATTATTATGCTTCAAGATGAGATTTGTGGGTAGTTGTTCTTTCTTCCTGAAATGAATGTTGTGCCTTATCTGACAATTGAGATATGGCAAATATATTGTGGTGTCGTGGCTAAACTGTTAACTTTCTTTTGTTATTTATGATCCAGATGCAGAGTTTAGGAATACTGGATTGGAAAGGTCTGAGAATCTTGCAAAAGATCTGGAATGGTTCAAGGAGCAAGGTCATGCCATTCCAGAATCATCTATGCCTGGGGTTAACTATGCTCGGTATCTTGAAGAGTTATCAGAAAAAGATCCTCAAGCTTTCATTTGCCACTTCTACAACATATATTTTGCCCATTCAGCCGGTGGGCGGATGATTGGAAAGAAGGTGAGTGTTGGACCTATTGGTTCTGAATATCTTCCAAGTCTTATATTGATGCTTATTTGGAAAATTCTTTAAATCTCACATTGTTGCATGGAGATGCAAGAAATTATACATTATCCTTTTACTCAAACTATGCAATTGGTGTTTGGATGATTAAAATGAAAATAACCCTGGATTGATTAGAAAACCAATGGCTCGTGGTAAATTTGGTTGCTTTTTTGGTTCCACCATTCACTCCGCCCCACCACCACCCCCATCTCTCCCTTTTTCTTGGTTATTTCATTGATTATTCTGAAAGCAACAAAGATGCTTGCATCAGACTACTGAGCAAAGCAGAAGGGGGATCATACCTTCTTTTTTTTTTTTTTTTAAAAGAAAAAAAACTCCACCCCTCCCACCTACCATCTAGTGACATCAACCCATAACCATTAGGTTTTTGTGGAAGCGTCTTACCACATAAGCATCATACCTTTGTAAAAGAAGGGAACCAAATGCCTTTTTTTTTTGGGTGTGTAACCAAATGCCATCTCCCTCTGTTTTGACCTTATAATTTAACTAGGATATGTTTAAGGTTAAATTTGCCGTCAAATTTTCTCCGACTCCTATCTTTATAGTATCTCTTTCCTCTGCACGCGAGAGCATTATCAAAATCTGTTGTGGATGTGGTTGCAGTAAATGAAAGAATGACAGAAATGTGTATCCATGTCTTGTAGTGATGTAAATATTTTTGTCCCATTCAGGTAGCTGAAAAGATACTTAACAAGAAGGAGCTGGAATTCTACAAATGGGATGGTGATCTGTCACAACTGTTGCAAAATGTGAGGGACAAGCTAAATAGAGTTGCTGAAGTAATTTCCTTCACTTTTTCTCTTTTTCAAAGTTTCAGATATACCTTTCCTGCATTGTTCTAATGTTGTAGGAATATTTTTTTTAAGCTTGTAATGAATGTTGATATATTCTTGCGAACTAATACAATTTCTTGGATTTTACTTAGAGCTGGACTAGAGAGGAGAAGAACCACTGTTTGGAAGAAACAAAGAAATCATTCAAGTTTTCGGGGGATATCCTCCGTTTGATATTATCGTGATGTAACAAATATTTGTTACTAAGGGCGCAAGCTCTTATAAATGTTAATATTCCAAACATTTTCTCTTTATGACATTAATATTTGCTGTATTTCCTACAATTTCACTCCTCTGTTAATATAATGGATTCGGTGCTAAATATAAATTCCATTTTGCAATTTACATGGATAAGTGGTCAAACCTGTGATGGCTACTATTGGTTGCTGTGATTTGATCTTTGTACATCATCTATGCCATGGGAACTACTTTTTTGTTGCGACAGGTCCTTAGTAGTACATTTATTTGCTCGTAATGGGATCATGTGCATTCTATGAAGGGGCCATATCTTTTTGCAACAGCTTTCTTGGTGCAGGATGGTCATTGGAAGTTTTCAAGCAAAGCAAGATTGAAGAATTATTAAATACCTGTTGATTATTTAGTGATACAAATACAAGCATCTAATCATACATGAAACAGCTATAAATCAAACATGAAAGCAGCTAAAGGCAGCCTTATCCATAATGTACTTCCACAGGTGGAGCTGGTGTAAGTAAGCACTCTTTTAAGTCTGTTTTATTAGAATGATTACTTCTCACAAGACCTTTGCATTTCATTCTGTCGTAGGCCTCGAATAATTTAATTAGCTGCAGTTTGGTAATGGGTATATAATTTCTTAAGATGTTCATCCATCTCTTTAGGCAAATAGCTTCTTCACCTGTGGATGCTGGAACTTAAGAGTAGATAGTACTAAAACCAGGATTGGTTCTTTCTTAAAGTTTCAGTCCCAGTATGTTGAGAGTTCCAACACATGTTTAGTGGTCCAATGGTCAAGATGTTTCCATGGGGAAATGAGGGGTTTGTTTTGCCAAGTCCAAAAGTTTAAGTCTCTGGCTGGCATGTGGAATTTGGTATTCATACGTGGGTGGCTTCTAATCCAGCCAAAGGCGTGGTTACTTGAATTTGATTGCCGGACAGAGCCATGTTTGTATTCCCGAGTGGCTGACACAAATTTATTTATTGTGAGTCACGTATAGATAAACTAGTCATATACCCGTACCTGTTTTGGCTTTAAATTTCCTCTGAAACTCGATGTAATTGTTTATTTTCTGATTGGGAATGAGAAAGTGTGTTTTCCTTTTCTTCAGGAAAAGGGGGAAAAAAAAAAAGAAAATAAAGGAGAACGACGCAGCGGCAGTTTATTTGTAAATAGCTACAATACAAAGAGAGCTAATTGGTGGTTGATGTTTTGCCTTGTTGACATTGAGTTGCTTTTCATTTTTATTTCCATTCTTTTCTCTGAAGAATGTGTCTATGTGCAGCAACAGTTGGATACTTGGATGTAGCTTTGGACAAATATAATCCGAGGACTGAAGTGATAGCTGAATGCGCCTGTAGCTCAGTGGATAGAGCGTCTGTTTCCTAAGCAGAAAGTCGTAGGTTCGCGTTTGGTAGTTTTAAAGTGTATTTTACCCAGTTTCTCCTCTACAACTTGCATGACTCCATACTTCTGCCTTCTGCCTTTCCTGTATAAAATGAATAAAATAAAGAAGCCAAGTTCTTTCAAGAATTGAAACAACAAATCCGATACAAGCAACAGATTGAGCTGCAAGAATCCATACTTCTACATTATTACTTTTGGGATCATTTAACCAGTGGAATCCAGGATTTTCAAAATGGTTCTGCAATTTTGTGCCCGCCAACACGTATATAATGTTTGTTACTTTGACAAGATGACATACGAACAAGAACACAATAAATTTAGTACATTGTCTTGACAACAATGATGCGTAGCATAGTACACTGAAAGGCAATTAAATATCTATATTAATCATCCCCGTGCTCATGACTCTATCATTAAAGTTAGTTTAAATCATTACAATAGTTGCATAAAATCTTTATTTTATTCTTATACATGGGAATCATACAAAAAAATAAAACAAGGTTAGATTAACCCGTCCATTAAACATCATAACTTTCCAAGATAACCACTTTTACACTGAATAGATCTTGTCATTCACTTTTAAAATTTTTAAGAGAGAAAAAAAACTATACACCGGTGTGTCATTGAACTAGTATAACCCAAAACTTGAAGGGGGGGAAAAATAAAAGAAAAACAAAATGTGTGCACTGAAAAAGAAAAATTAACCAAGGAAATGATACACATAAGAGTCAAATACTACATTCTTTCCACCAAAAGACAACTAAGTCCGGGAAAGCACAGCCTCTCACTCTTTATTCATATTCCTGCCAAAAACAGATCGTTTTTGTTCATTGGTAAATTAAAGAAAACAGCTGCGAAATGGAGAGCACTCTGTTATCTCTGTCTCGCTTCTTCCCTTCTCAAAGTAAGCATTTTTGTTTATTAAAATTCCACTCTTTACACACACAAACACGTACAAATCCACACAGTAACAGCTTTCTGAATTCTTGATTTCATTTTCTTTGTTTATTGTATATTTTTTGCTTAAAAAAATGACATAAGAAGCTTAAAAATGAGGAATCAATCATGGGTTTTGTTACTTGTACTATATAGGTTTTTTTTTTTTTTGGGGGATGTGGAAATATGATATAAATTTCATTTTTATGAGCAGATAAACAAGTGAGCAGACTTGTGAGGACATTCCAGAGTTCATTTTATGGCAAAATGACGAGTACTAACAGTTCTGGATTTGTCTTATGAGAAGGAATATAAGTAGCAGTGGCAATAGGAGCAGTTTCTTGATCTCTTCTGTGGTTAATATCTATACTTGTTGCTCCCTCTGTTTCAAATTTCAATACAAGCTCTTTAAGTAAGATTTGAAGTATAAGTACATCAATTTGTGTGCTTGCCAGCTTGGAAAGAAAATCAAGAAAGAGACTGTAGTTCCTGAGCCCGATTACCGATTTCCCATAGTTCTTCTTGGTAGGTAATCAATTGTGAAATTGATTATCATATTGTACAAGCAAATGTTGCTAGATGTTCTATAAGCTGCACAATATGCAAGATAGTGGAGTAGTATACTATATCTTGAGGTTTCAGATTATGTTTAATCTTTTATGTAGCTGCTATGGTTCATGGAGTAAAATTTAGCACCTAATTGATTCCTTAAAGAAGTACCGAAGCATCTTAAATTGTTGTCAAACTTGCTTATGTTGTTTATTTATCAGCTGTCTTCCATTCCCACATCAAGATTGGTAGACATGTCTTTCACATTTGATGTCAGAAGAATTTTGATTTGAACAGGTTTTGCTGGAGGTTTAGTTTATGCAGATAATCTATTAGCAGCAGTTCCTGTAGGTCTACTTGGATTGCTCCTATTAGTTCAGGTATATCGACAATAAATAGACTCCCAATCATTATTAACGTATAAATTTCTCATTGTTGTTCGATTTCATTACTGTTCTTTGCTTTTTCTTCTTTACTTTGTCAAGTGATATCTATCTGCTAATGAGAGAAGTATACTTTTGAGGTCCAAATATTATATAGGCTTGACTTTGGTCTTTCTTTGCTCCATGAAAGACTTGGCATTGGCTACGTTTAGATTAGCTTAACTGAAATTGCCATTTTCTCTAAAGCTTTGTTAGTTGTTTTGCTCTCTGGCCTTGGAGTTAAACTGACACCATCCACTTCCTTCTCTCAGACAACTAGAGTGAGATTTATCTTCGATGAAGAGGCTCTGGTTTGTTCACTCAACCCTTTTCCAAATGCATGCATTTCTTTGTGTTTATGTTCCAAGCAAGAGAAAATTTTTAGCAGTATGGCTTTGCATAGTCATTTCTCATTGTTTGTACTTCTGAATTATCTTTTCTTCTTTTTTCTTCTCTTACTTTTGTACGTTGGATTGATTACTTAGAGTTACACTGCCTTGTCCTTCTGATGACCATGTATGTTCTCTAGCTTTACTTCTGACTCGGTTACTTTCTGCTAGAGAATATTAAGTCTTGGAGTAAATAGCACAGTGTATAACCAGATTTGGCCTGAATAATGTAATGATATCGGACCTTATATACATGGTTAGGATAGTTGAATATTTATTTGATCCAACCAAAACATGAAACATTTAATATATATCTTGGCTGTAGTTGAATTAGGGTCAGAAAATTCTTACCCTCTGAAGGCATACTTTGCTTTTTTCAAGTTGTAGCTCACTATACTCTTGTTTATAGGAGGTGAAAATTGGAGAGCAGCTTGAGGAGTCGGGTGAATAATGGACACCATGAAAATTTTTTTGTAGGTGGAAAAAATCGTTGGAAGTGAGTAGGGCTGCTGTGTTTTGGTCCCATAAATTAAGGATAATGTCATTCATCTCACTTCTATGTTATGCTGGCAGATACTCAACATTTGTGAACTGGGAGCTTTGGTGGCCAAATTTTCCAATTCTTGTTTATTTCAAGGAGACACAAACAAAACCTGAGGGACAAGTGCACTTTTTCCCAGTTATATTTGTAAGTATTATGGGTCATTGGAACTTGAAAGGAGTCGCATTCAGCTCACAAGCTTGATAGAACATAATCAGATCATTAATTTGTCATTTTCTTTTCTCCGAGCAGAATGGTAAGCAACTCTATGATGTTATGGTGGAAAGATGTGGCCCTTCACAAACTAGTGCGCCGAAAGAGTCCTAAAGCCAAGGTTTGAGGTAATAAGTCGCCTACCATATGTTGTGTGACATCAGATAGTGTTGCATAAGAATTAGTGGCACAGGAAAGAAAACCTCTTGTAAATTTGTAAAATTTATTGGGAATGTCAAGTATATTAACGGCAATATTTTGTAATTAACATAATATTAGACATATTTTTGGCAGTTCACGCGGCTCCTTTTTTTTATTGATATCTACAATATAATTCATCAAATCCATCATTTGGTCTCTTTTTGGTGTTTTTGGACCATGTCATTCATGAAATGCTTATGGGATATTTTACGAGACTTATGCTAGTCTATGGAATTATCTAATGCTTTGTCCGTTAGAGGAGGTAGTACAAAATTTCCTTCTTTAATGGAGTAGTATTGATGGATGTTGAATAAAATTTAAAATGATAATGCCTTGTCTTGACACAAGTCACACAATAGCAAAGAACTTCAGATGGCTCTGCTACGGATATCAATAACCTTGAGCTTTCTAAGAATATTAGTACGACTCAACACAACACAACCTTGTAAAAGCAAGAGGCTGTATAATCTTGGAACATTAACAACATGAAAGGCAATCTTGCAGCAAATCATCTCCTTTCGTGACAATAGCACAAACCCCCAGCCCACAGCCCTCCAAAAACATCAAAGGAAAAGAGTCGCTGTATTCATTATATTAACAAAAACGAAAGAGTGGAAACTGCAATGCTACACCATGCACCAGAAAAAAAGAATTAAAGAAATAATGCGTCTTTCCAATATTACAACTCGTGTTGGATGTTAGAATCAGTACTGGGTAGAAAGTAGAATATCAATCGGCGTATCACTTTTTTGGATCATCAGATTACCAATTTCAGCTAACTCTGTAGTAATCTCACGACATAGTTGATGAGAAGCTGGAAGCCAAACGTAAACTTTGATTCTGCAGTGAGCTTACTGAAAGCATCATCATGAGGTTCTCCAACCGTTGTTGATTGCCACATGACAAAGTATTGGACTCTTCCCCCCTCAATCCATTGAAACAAATATAACTAGTTGTAAAGTCGATCATTCTCGCTAGCTGTCATAGCCTAGTCCTTGGAAGAGCAGCTCTCACTCTGTCAGTCATTCTGTTTTGGTGCAGTGTGCATCTGTACCATGCTGAGTGCATTGATGATAGCCCACACTGCGAAGGAAATCACGTATCTCTTTAGCACTACTATTACTAGCTTGCAACAAGCGCTCATCCTCTTCATATATTAGGTAAGGGGCTTCTCCTTTCTTTCTGGATAGCAGCTTTGAAGCCCCCTTCAGTACATGATACTCCCAACCCTGAACGTCTATTTTAAGCAGGAGCACAGGTTCAGACTCCTGAATCATTTCATCAAGCAGAATTGACTTGACCTGAAGTTCAATTTCTTCGTTGGACTTGAATGCCATTTTTGCACCAGTAGATGAGACTGCACTGTTGTCCAGCCGTCCAACTAACTAGGACCAATTAAGCAAATAGCAAATATAAGTTTAGTTCAAAGTAGAACACATCCAATAAGATGATCAATGATATAGACATGGAATTTCTATACAAATTACATGGATGCAAGAGATTGCTTACGTGGTTGACCAGTCTGTAGTCTTATCTCATGTGCCACCACAGTTGTGGCTATGACAGACCTCAACAAAAAATGAGTATCAGAGGAAAGTGCAATAATATAAGCACTACTATTACAATATATTCATCTAGACTGTGTCCAAACAGATTTATCCAATCAGTGGCCTATAGATATACTTTGAATGTCAAAACAAGCAAAATCAATTAGAGAGTAAAGTAAGATAATGGCTGGCCAACTATCACAAAAATTACTTTGCAACTAACTAGTCTCTAGCGACCCTGGAGGAAGAAATTTCATGTCTATATAAGTTAAAAGAAAAATATCACAATTTCCTTGGGGCCTTCATGACAGTCTTCAGCAATATTACAATGATAATGTACACAAAAATAAGTATTTCTCATCTTAAAAGCAAGCATGATATAGCTGTTACTTTGAACAAAGATGTCCAATTATCATAAATACAATGAGAAAATACATGGCGTTGACGGAAAATTGATATGAACTCGAAGCAGCTGGCTGAGATTGGATAGAGAGAAAATCTAGATTAGATTGCTAAATCACAGGCTATACACTTGCCCCACTGGTTTGATTAAATTATTAGAGTTATGAAAAGGATCGTAAACATATTCTCCAAGAATACAAGCTCCATTAACTAAACACACAAATGTGTCTTACTTTCCTATCAGAACTGCAACTCCAAGAATCCCATATCAAACAGTCAATATGCCTCAATAAAGCCAAGACCACTAATTACAAAACCACAAGAGTATGCCAACAAACTTGTCACCTAAAATTCAGACTCACAGCTGGATATAACTCGGAACAATGTGACAGAGAAACAGTGCTATATGTCATTCAGCACAAGTAAAGATCAGGGTATTGTTCTTGAGATTCAAAGTTTACAAATGACAAATGGAAAAATGACACTGAATCTATTTAGCAAGATGACACTTTTCCAGTTTTGAATTTGACCATATCCTGCCTGGTTAACAAGATTTGCAATAATTGACAAAACATACAACTTAGATGTGGATTTACCAAAAATCATTAAACACATCCTCTGAAATACAAGCAATCATACTATAAAGCAAATGACTGAATACTAAAATTTCACATCTAATGTACTACCTTATGAAATGTGATATTCCCTGATCTATCCGAAGTAGCAGCTTCGAAAACCTCAACCCAGTCCCCAACTCTGTTGAAGTAAATTCCTTCACAAATCCTCTGCAAATTCTCAAAAACAGGCTCAAAGGCTAAAACTTTGAATCCCATAACAGCAGCAGCAAAGGTGGCCATTCCAACATTAGCACCAACATCCACAAAAATCCCATTTTTACTCCCACTCTCCCCTTTCATCTTTTCCAATAATTCCTGCACAGTCCCAGAAATATCAGGCTTCCTAAAGGGCTTTCCTTTAAGTGTCCTGACTATATTCTTGTGAGGCTTTTCTGGTAAATTCCCAAAATCTGAGAGCGAATAGAGAAAAGGGTATTTAAGGCCTTCAACAATGTTGGCTATAACAGGGTGGGCTTGGGGGGAATTATAGCAGTCAAAAGGCTTGATTTTTCTCTCAAAGATTGGATTTTTTTGAAGGGTTTTAGGAGTGGGAGTTTGGGTTTGGGAGGCTAGGTAGAGGAATGTGAGGAGGAGAAGAGAGGTCAAGAGAAAGAGGAGGAAGGTTTTTGGGGTGAGAATTTTTGTGGGTTGGTTTCTTTTCCAGGCATTTGCCATGGAAAATTTGAGAGGAGGAAAGTGAAGAAAATCTGTGAAAATTTTGTTGGAAAATTTTGGGATGAAGGAAAGATGGGTCTTTGAAGTTTAGCGTGGAGATGGAAACGTGGAATCATGGAAGTGAGACCATTTTTTATAGTCGGAGCAAACCAGTTTAGCTGGGTTTGTACCCGGATGATAAGCCCGTAAGGTGTGGTTGCTGCAATATTTTGTGGGTTCAAACCTAGGCTCAGTTGAGCCCAATACTAACAATTGGCCCGGAATTGCTTATTTGAGCTACTTTTTGTGATTGTGATACGTACCTAACAAAATATATGTCTGGTGACGACTGATGTAATCACAAAATATTTTATTTATATACCTAGGATATCTTTTCAGGTTATTTGTCATCAACTAAAAGCACGTCGGATAATCAGATGCATATGCACATGTAAAGGTGCAAGCGGATCACAAGTAGTTTTAAGTCATTGGTAGCCCTCACTTCTTGCCCTGGATTTGAAGGACATTTATAGGCTGTATGTATTCCAATTGTCCATTAAACTTCTGATGTGGATTTTCCACGGAACTGAGTTTCACAGATTTCTCAAATTCATTCTGTCAGAGTAATTTTAGGGACAGTTAGTTTATCTGATCATAGTAAATCTCATATAATCTAAGAAGCCTTATCACTAGCCAATTAAGGATGTGTATAAGTTGCAGGACTCTTGTGAATATACAGTAGAAATTAAAGAAAGTCAAAATAAAACCTTTTCTTTGTTCATATCAAATTCTAATACCATCACTATCTCCAACGTTAAGACACTACTTAAGTTTTCATGGACAATCCAATGCTCAGTTGCTTTCCTTGTAATGTTGTTGTATCATACTGCAGCATAGGAGACCGCAATTCGGTCCCCACAAAATTTCCTTCGTCTTTTAGCTCTGTTGAACATACAGGGGCTTGATTTGGAGGTACCATTCTGTTAATTTAATACCCATGTCTGTCCAATGTCCATGCATGGAAACCACAAAAACCTATCAGTACTATATTATAGTATGACACTGAAAATTTACAGTTATTTTGATGGCAAAACTGTTGACTAAATAAAACAGCAAACTTCAAAACACCTTGAGGTGCTTATTTATCCACAAAGCTCATCTTTTCTTTTTCTTTTTTTTTTTTTAAAAATTTCTAATTAATCTTCTTACTTGGGCTATGTGGCTAATTTATGACCACAAGGTGCATTCAACCTTAGTCTACCCAAGAATTTTTTAGTATTGAGTTATGACACTTGGACATAATAATAGAACGTAGAAGTAAATTTGTGTTACCCACTTTATAATAAAGGGTGGGGCTAAAAAAATTTAATTGTAAATAAGATTATATTAGAAGTTTATGACTACCCCTTTTGTTATTTCCTCATAAATCTTGGATTTGTTTGTAGATAGTCTTAATAATTATGAAGTGCATGGTCAGCCCAAGCACCATTAATTCTTTATTTATCATGGTAAGTATGTAAGAGGCTACGAAATTTAGAGCTTCAATCTCAATTCTGCATTAATTTGTCTTCTCTTCTTAATATGACATCCTCCCCCTCATATGCTTCATAATGTTTTGCAGATAATCTTTTCTTTTTTGATGGTTATGGGCTCCATGTCTTCTAGCTACAATGTCTTGGATTATGGAGCTATCAGCGATGGCTACACAGATAATTCCCAAGTACTAATTTTGCTGTATTTTCCAGAATATATAAATACAAGTAATAACCGAGCATCAGTTATATGATTATTAATTGATGATCTTCAGGCATTTCTGGAGGCATGGAATGTTATCAGCATGCAATGCAGAAACTGGAACTCCTCAAGTGGTTGTTCCTGAAGACATGACATTTTTAGTAATGCCAGTCATTTTCGAAGGCCCCTGCATAGCCGATAAAATAGAGTTTATGGTATACAAGCACAACCCTGTTTATCAAGTTCTTCAGTATTCATCTTCATATTAGTTTTTCAACAAAAAAGTAACAAACATATGTGGAAATTGTGATAGATATTAGGGACAATCGTAGCACCGAGCTCACCGGGGTTTTGGTTTGGAATTGATACAAGCCAATGGCTGGTTTTTAGAGGCATTAGAGGGCTCAAGGTTGATGGATTTGGGAGCATTGATGGACAAGGAAAGGGTTGGTGGGATCAATCATGTAAACTTCATCCTGAACTGGTATGCATTTTCAAGAATATCATCCATTTTTCTTTTTTATTTTTAAAGAACATATCTCTACCTACCCGTTGTTGACTAAAATCCATGACCTGTACGCCATCTGAGAACCTTTCTACTAATTAAGTTGCACTTCGTTGTCAAATATCGTCCATTTCTCATCTCGTGTTTCTGTGACCTACTAATTATTTCAACTTGGCTGATCAAGTTCATTTGATATGATTTCAGGAGGGATGCACAAAATTGGCTCCAACAGTAAGTACTTTGTCATATGCTTGTTGTTGGACATATGAATTATACTCTATAATCTAGTAAATTGCATAATGGGTTGCCAATTTTTGAAGGCCTTGAAATTCCTGGGGTGCAATAACAGCGGAGTGAGCAATATTTTCTTCAGAAACAGTCCCCAAGCTCATATACTTACAAGGCGGTGCAACGGTTTCAGGGTTGACAAACTCATGATTCAGTCTCCTGGATATGCCCCCAATACTGATGGCATCCACATCCAATCCTCTCACCATTTATCCATCATCAATTCCAAAATTAGCACTGGTATATCTATTAGAGATACATAATGTTGAATTCTTTGGTTTAATGAATTAACGTTCAATAACAATGTACTGGTTGTTAATTACCAATTAACCACAGGTGATGATTGTATATCTATCGGAGATTACACGTTGAAATTGACAACATCGACTGTGGTCCTGGTCATGGCATAAGGTGTGATTTCGTTTCACCTCATTCATTCCCATTTTTGACATGAAAACTGAAATGCATGCAATATTAAGTGGTGATTAATTACTATGGTATGTTGGGGATTGATTATCAGTATTGGAAGCTTAGGAAGATCAGGTAATTTTGTACAAGTCGAAAACATTTACGTGACAAATTCTCGTTTCAATGGGACTACAAATGGAGCTCGAATCAAGACATGGCAGGTACTAGATAGAATTTCATTCACGCATACAAAAGCTAACTAGTATTACTGATATTCTGAATTACTTATGTAGTAGTACTAATCTGCAAACAACAGGTTGGCAGAGGTTACCTTCGAACAGTCGTATTCCAAAACCTCAAGTTCATCAATGTCAAGAATCCCATCATCATAGATCAGAACTACCTGTGATGTTCGCGGGGCCTGCAAGGAACTGGTAGACTATACCTCCAAAGCCCTCCAAAAAAACCATTTTTTTACTTCTTAACTTGATATTGAGTGGAACTGACAATGCTTAATTGATGATGGATGGTGATTGGCAAAGGAAACTGGAGTTAAGATAAGCAGAATCATCTACAATGCAATGTCAGGAACGTCGAGCACAAACATTGCGATTAATCTAAACTGCAGCAGATCCGTCCCCTGCTCTGGAATTTCAATGCAAGATATACAGTTAGCATCAGCCACAATTGGGAAGCAAGTGATAGCTAGTTGCACCAATGCTGATGGTCAAGAATTTTCTGTAGTACCTGGTCCTTGTCTCCAACCAAAAATTCCTATATGAAAAAAATTACCCCTCAATACTTGCATTGAAAATTAAGAACATCAAGATTACAGACCACACACAAGAACAAGATGCTAAATGATATTTTTAGTGGCATTCTGAGCAATTCCAAGATACAATATTGATAGATGTGTTAAAGCTAGGAAGTATACTAGTGTGCAATTTTTCAAGAAATTTTCTTATGCTGCAAATGATAGATCTCCAATTCTCAATGTGCAAGATTATACAAGTAGTTCCTTTGACTGTAAATTCTTGGACCTGTCCATGTATTCACAAGACATAAAGTTTATGACTCCTATTGTGAAACTTACCGACTTTGTGTATCTTGTGGGTGGTTGATGGACCTACATGTAGGGATTTTCTTTCTTTCACACCTAACTATTTAAGGTGTTAAATGATATTTCTTCCATTTTAATATTATATGTCACCTTATACATTTGTATAAATTTTTAGACAACTAAATATTTGTATCAAATATTTATAAATATCTTTGAGTCGAAGTGACTTCCCCTCATAAATATTTGAGAGGAGAGAGAAAAGAAAATGAATGATGATTTGATATATTAGGCCCACTAATTATTAGAATTGAAATATTTTAAATGTTTAAAAAGATAAATTATAAATTTCAACAATGCATGTAGATATCATTCATCTTAATTAATATAATATTTTTATTAAAATATTCTAATATGTGCAGTGTGACAATATACCTAAGAATTAGAGCAAGCAAAGTTTCTAACTTCTAACAAGTCTCATGATACCAGGATAAGTTGTACTAGTTCAACAAAACTGATATAAAATTATGAACTAAACAAGGCTTAATTAATACAAATATCACAGTAAAAACAGCCAATAAAATACAGAATAAAGTTGAAAAAGATCCCCCTACTTTTATGTAATTGCAACATCCTTCCAACTAGGGTATCTTTTACTTAACACTTAATTTTAAATGCATGTGCATAATCTTTCTACAAAAATTGCGTGGTCCCATAATTTATAACCCTTTAACCAAGACTCACAAGTTTGATACAGTGTCACTATTGCGTTCAGTAGGCGTCCAACTTCTTTGATATACATATAGTCAGTGAATTTATTGAATTTACTGAATAACCTTTCATATTGCGTATCAATTTACACGTATGATATATTAGTATTGATGTGGGCCAAAAATGATGGCCTTCCATCCTCCATTATGCAATCTTTCTTGGCTGAATTCCTATAGGATTTGGATAAGATTTTTGCCATGGCTTGAAAGATTCGTCTGCTGAAATTGTTGTTATTTGGTTGGAAGTTTAAGGCAAATTTGCCTATAAATAAAAACCACATTCAGTTCTGCGAAGGAATCACCAAAAATGTAGCACCCCGAAAATGTAGACCAACCATTTGTGCCGATAGAGAGTTCAATTCTCTGTTTTGTTATATATCATTTTGAGATATTTAGATATTTTGTTTGGGGTTTATTTGGTTTTGTGGAGATATCTCCAATTTATATTATTTTTGGAGAAATTTTACAATTCCTTTTAGGGAACCATTCTCTTGGCTTTGAAAGTTTGTACACTACAAATTTTTAAACCACGTAGTGTTGTACTGTACAAATATATAAAGGACAAAGGAATTGTTCCTTAAAAGGGACTGTAAAATTTTCAACAATCATACTTTTGATGAGTTAATAAAATTTTCCTCTTCGTCTGTAATCGTAGGTTGAGTTGACCGAATCAAGTAAATTTTTGTATCCCTTTTATTACTGTATTTTTCTCTGTTTGTGTACGTTACCGTCACTAAGTATTTGTTAAGAAATTTTTACAAATTGTCATATTTCAAATCCTAACAATGTATATATAAATAAAGGAAAATTTTACAATATTTTTTAGAGAATCATTCTCTTATGTTTTAAGGACTACTGAGTATATAGTAATTAAACATCACATTGATGGAGCACCACAAGAATCTGATTTTGAGCTGAAGACTGAAGCATTTTCTTTATCAACCAAGCCTGGAAAAAATGAAGTTATCGCAAAAAATCTTTACTTATCAATCGACCCTTATCAATTAAACCGCATGAAGAACCAAACTCCCGCTCAGCGAGCCCTGGATTATGCAGACGCCATCATCCCCGGCAAGGTAAGTTGAAAACTAGATACTTTTATTGAATAATGGGATATACATACATAGATACATATTTATATTTTGATCAAAAGATGAACGCATTCATTCGTCAGCAACATGTGGTTTTTATAGAATTTTTTATTTTAATTTTTGGATAGCCCATTACTGCTTTTGGTGTTGGGAGAGTTGTTGCTTCTGGAAACAGTGAATTTAACAAGGATGAATTGGTTTGCGGGCTCCTGAGCTGGGGAGAATACAGCGTTATAAAAGAAGTTGGTGGATTGTTGAGGAAGGTGGATGCACAATGGGATTTCCCATTTCTTACCATGTTGGAGTTCTAGGTAATTAAGCGTACTTCAATTGTTCATTTTAAAAGTTACTTATTTGATCATCGATCTGATCTGATGTTTAATATATAATGCAGGATTTAGTGGGCTTACAGCTTATGCTGGATTTTTTGAGGTGTGTAAACCCAAGAAAGGGGAAAAAGTTTTTGTCTCTGCTGCTGCAGGATCTGTAGGAAGTTTAGTTGGACAGTATGCGAAGCTCTTTGGATGCTATGTTGTTGGCTGTGCTGGTAGCTCCAAAAAGGTCAACCCTGTCTTTGTGTATTAATTCTTACTCTACTTCTGATACTACTTGAATAGCTTATTTTAAGATGACGCATGTTTGTGAATATATATGTATAATAGGTAGACTTGCTGAAGCAGAATCTTGGTTTTGATGAGGCATTCAATTACAAAGAAGAAACTGATCTCAAGGCCACTCTTAAAAGGTTCATTCCTCCCCCTTTTCTTGGCTGTATATTCAGCAATTCGGAAATTGAAGTTCTTGCTTAGTACATTCTTTTTTTTTTTTTTTTTTTAATTCACCTCTCCTCTCGAACATGACCAACGGGTATACTCCACTTGGTTGTCTTCGAGTGGTTACTTTAATTAGCTGTGTTGGTGTAGGTATTTTCCTGATGGAATCGACATATATTTCGATAATGTGGGAGCAGAGATGCTAGAAGCAGCTATCGAAAACATGAAGCCATTTGGCAGAGTAGCTGCTTGTGGTGTTATAGCTGAATATACGGACAAAGGAAGGCGTGCTTCTCTGGATATGGTACATGTTGTCTACAAGAGCATTACAATTCAAGGGTTTTTAGTTAGTGATCAGATGAATGTCTACATGAATTTTCTTTCAGCTACTATTGAACCTCTCCGAACTGGGAAACTGCATGTTCTTGAAGACATTTCACGTGGGGTGGAAAGCATACCATCTGCTTTTGTTGGACTTTTTCGTGGTGATAACGTTGGGAAAAAATTGGTATTTCAAGTTGCAGAAGATTGAAACTCTCTGTACTAATCATTTTGTTTGAGTTTTTTGTTGAACAAATCCTTAATTGCAATGTGAAGTGGTATTGTCCGAAAAATTTACCACAAATACTAAAATAAAGAATAACTTTAACAAAATTTTGATACGAGTTAGCTCTATCCTCAAAGTATTATTTGTCTCTACTACAAATATTTGTTGAACGATTTGAGATAAATACAATTTTCAAAAATTACTAGAGTCACAACAAGAACACTTCATAATACAACTATTATTCCTTTGAACATTCAAAAATAAATATGAGATTAAGAAGAATAAGGGGATTAAAATCTAATTTATGTATTGTGTAGACGTCATTTGTATCTTTGATGGAGTTTCATATTTATATACTCATCAAAAGACACCATCAAAAGTTGTCTCACTTGATTGATTGACGATCTCAAAAAATAATTTGCACCCTTTTAGATAAATATTCATGAACTTTTAGCAATATTCGAATGACAGAGTGTTACCTTTTCATGAAAATTTGCATTAATTCATCACAAGAGAAATTATATACATTTTAAATCAAAATTTTCAACACTTAATTAAGTATTAAATAATTTATAAATAAGTCTCAAATTAGTTTTAAAAGTTACCTTAAGAAACAATTCAAAAGGCACTGTTTTCTGATTTTCACTTTTAGTGCAAACGCATACTCTAAGTCCACTTACGAGTCTAAACCGTTAGTAGAACTTTAATATATTCGTTGAAATAATTGAAAAATAAGAATTTATATTACTTTTTAATTATCAACGATTTAAAATATTAAATCAACAATACAAAATAAGTAACAAAAAATTTTTCTAATCCAACTACACAACATTCAGCTGTGCTGTTGATACTAATATACAATAAAATTTGAAGTGTTACAATAAAATATTGCAATTTGTGTTCAATTGATCTCTTCTCGTCCAATCAAGAAGATAACTGGGTTTTACAGTACAATTAGAGGCCTAGAACTGAATGATAAGATTCCACATTGTGTGGATAAACTGTCTTGTCTGGACCAGACCTTTAAAATGGAATACAGAGAGACAAATTTTTTTGACATTTAACCTTTAAAATGGACTAAAGATAGTGAAATTTTTTTTGATATTTATTTTGCGATATAGATTAATATTGAATAATTAAAAAAATTATTTATTTTTTAATCATCTCATTAGTTATCGTATCAATCGAAATTTACCCCTATAGAAGTCACTATTTGGTACTGTTTAATATTGGCGCGAGGGATGTGTGGTCTAGCTTCCATGTATGCAGCCTAAATATCAGATGGGCTTCGTAATTGATGGTAGACTTAAACCTCTACAAAATTTGTCCACAATCAGCCCCGTTGTTATATTTGCATCAAACCTTCCTAGCATGATTTTGTCGTATAATTGGTGGGCCTGGAGGACTCCAGATTTTTATTACAAGTGTGGGCCTCGGATCTGTAGATTTTCCATAGAAGTTGTGGGCCTCGCAAACTATCTAATTCTAGATTTTTCTTATTAGTGGTGGGCCTCGTACTCGTAGATTTTCCATATAAGTGGTGGGCCCCGTGAAGTCTACTTTTTTACAATCCATACATATGTGTGATTGAAATACGAGGTGTCTCAATCTCAATCCTCAACAACTACAAACCCAATGACCATGACCTTTTGGATGGGCTTTCATTTCCTTCAATCCAAATATAAAATAGAAAACAATTTATGACATCTATTATTGATTATTGAGGAGGACGAATGTCCAAGTCTAGTTACTTATTGAGTAAAATAACATATTTACCCAACGGGTTGGGATTAACCTTGTAGTGAAGCTGGTTAGACTAGTTAAGAGCATAGCTTAAAAATTCAGCAAAAACTTGGTTGAATTGTATGAAAGTGACTCGATTCGGTAAATTTATGAGTGATTCGATAAACATTGACTTTTAAATTAAATTTGATAAATTTATCAAATAATTATAAACTTTTGTCCGAAAGTTTATTTAATGCTCATTGTAAACAGATAAATTTTAACAAAACTTTTGAAACATAAATTTTCTTGATTGATAATGAATAATATGCAAAAAGATTATATAAGAAATCTAAAATTTTAAATATTTGATCTAAATGTTAGCATAAATTTATTCTTGATAGATGAAATAATAAATACATATACCTTATACTTTGGACTTATAAATTTTTAATTCAGTAAAACTTAATCAAATTTTTAAATATACTCAAATTATTAACTTTTGAGTCGAGTTTAAATAATTGAGTTTCGAATTTTTAAGCATTAATTAAGAGAGGGGGTTTGAAACTTCAAACTACTTCTATTTCTAGTTTATGTCTTAATTTAAAAAAAAATTAAAATTGTAAAGATCATGTTTATAATTATCATTGTATTATAAGTTAGGGAAATTTTACAGTATCTTTTAGGAAACTATTCATTGTCTTTAAAATATTGTACGATATAAACTTTTAAAACATATAATAATGTATTGTATAAACATTTAAAGTACAAGAGAATAATTTTTTAAAAGAAATTATAGAATTTTCCTAAAACTTAATAAACCCCATTTAATGTAAGAACAACCTTATTCAAAAAATTTATACTGCCTCCATTTTAAAATAATTATCTCCTTTGGTTGATGTACACAAAATAAAAAATTATTAAATTGTATCAATTTTACAAAAAATATAATTCAAAGTGACTAAATTATCCTTTTACATTAATATTCCAACTACATAATCCTATTTTTGTTAATGTGGTAATAAAAATAAAAATTGAAAAACTATTATTTAATATTTCATTAATTTTTTAAAGTAACAGATAATATTAAATAAGACAAACCATCCAAAGTGATAAGTATTTTGTGACTGAAAAAATACTAAATAATGTAATAAAATTTCGTGAATTCAATACCCTAAGAACGGCTACGGTTCTCAAAACTTGAATTGGAGGGGTAAAACCAACAAACTCAATTGTTATAGTTTCTGGAAACAAAAGCCGAGCCAAATGAAATTACCCGCCTTTTTTCCAACTTCCGATGATTCAAAAAACAATTGTTGCAGAAAAATGCTGAACTCTCAACCAGCTCAAACAACTCCATGCCCACTTTCTCAAGTTCTACATCCCGGAGAACCCATCCACCATTGCTCCACTACTCTCATTCGCCGCCACGTCCAACAATCCCTCTTTCTTTTCCTATGCGCTGAACATTTTTCAGAACCTTCCGTACAAAAGCACCTTCTTGTACAATACGATGATCAGAGGTTATGTACAGTCACATTTAGCAGTTCCCTCAATTTTATGCTATAAAAGTATGCTAAATGATGGGTTTATCGTGAATAATTATACGTTTACGCCTTTGATTAAGGCTTGTTCTGTGGTTTCGCAGGAGATTAAACAGATGGGTCTTTTGGTGCATGCCCATGTGGTAAAATTATGTTTAGTTCACGACCCGTTTATTGTTAGCTCGTTGATCGAGTTTTATTCGGTAATTCTTGATATGGGTAATGCGCGAAAGCTGTTTTCATCGATGAAATGCCTCAGAGGGATGTGGTTTTGTGGACTGCGATGATTGATGGGTATGGAAAAGTAGGTGATGTGGGAGAAGCGACGGAGCTGTTTGAACAAATGTCTGAAAGGAATGTGATATCTTGGAGTGCAATAATGGCAGCTTATTCGCGGGTCAGTGACTTCAAGGAAATGCTTTTGTTGTATAGGCGTATGGAGGAAGCTGGTGTGAAGCCTAATGATTCTTACGGCTTGTGGTCATCTTGGTGCTCTATCTCAAGGCTTGTGGATACACTCATATGCCAAAAGGTGTGGATTTGAGGCTAACAAAATATTAGCCACGGCATTGGTTGATATGTATTCAAAATGTGGTTGGGTGGAAATGGCTTTTTCTGTTTTTGAGGGGATTGTTAACAAAGATAGCGGAGCATGGAATGCTATAATTTCTGGGTTTGCAATGAATGGTTATGCAACTAAATCACTTGAACTGTTTGATCAAATGGTGCTTAGCGGGACTCAGACCCTCTGACGCCACATTTGTTGCGGTCCTCAGTGCTTGTACACATGCAAGATTGGTTGAGAAAGGCCTCATGTTATTTGAACAAATGACTAGTGTCTATAAGGTTGAACCTAGGCTTGAGCATTATGCCTGTGTGGTTGACCTTTTGGCCGGAGCTGGTAAGTTTGAAGATGCTGAGAAGTTCATTGAAGAGAAAATGGGCGGAATTGGTAAAGGGGATGCTGATGTGTGGGGAGCTTTACTTGGTGCTTGTAGAATATATGGGAATACTGAAATGGGGGATCAAATATGGAGAAAACTAGCTAAAATGGGAGTAAAATATTATGGGACTCATATTCTTTCTTATAACATAAATAGGGAAGCTGGCTGGGAATCGGGAGCAAGGAGAGTTTGTAGACTAATTGAGGATACGGGGATGGAGAGAAGCCAGGTTGTAGTGTTGTAGAGGTAAATGGTTTAATAGAAGAATTCCTTGCTGGTGACTTATTGCATCCTAAATCATACAAGAAGTTAGCCAAATGCTCGATTCTTTATTCAATGTAATGTATCTTGCTCAATCATGCTAAATCACAAGCAGTTAGCCAAATGCTCGATTCTTTATTCAATGTAATGTATCTTGCTCAATAAAATCATGTACAACAACCTTCGTAATTTTGGTTAACTTATATATGCCTTCATATTCGTTTTACATTGTTGGATAGAACTGATTACCAAGTCACCAATCAGAACAAATGTGCTCATGTTCTCACAAGTCACAACCAGTTACCTGAATTGATGTACTATCAAGGACAAGGAATTTCAGCTAGGGTGATTTTCCACCGTCATTCATATTGTTTACCCGGTATTCTTCATTGCATTTCTGCTTTCTGCTGTACTCTTTCATGGGCTCTGAACTAGTCTACAATTTTGAGTCCTTGCTTCCTTGTCATGTGTTCTTCTAAGCATGTCAACATGACTATGCCTTCAATTTGTTTTAACTTTTAACCAATCATTACAATGCAGGAAGCTATCTATTTCTTTAACCTACAAATTAATGTGTTGAAAGAGCAGAGCATGATGCTTACCCCATCCCAAACCGTATAGTCCTCTACCTATTGTCAACTCCTGCATCCTTCTGCGCAGCAGTGCCCCATTGTTGTTCGAAAAGGAACGTTTATCAGTGCCATTGAATTATTTTAATATAGATGCAATCTCCGCAAGTTTGCTCGATTCCGGGGCTAGATGCAATGCTTCACGTCAAAATCTTTGTCATCCAACAAATTGTTTGTGAGATTTTTTAGTCTTTCAGCACCAGGCCCAGGTCTTAAGGAAGTTATATTTGTAATTTGTGTCTTGTGGCTGGTTGATGGACCTCCGTGTAGGAATTTTCTTCCTTTCGCGCCTAACTATTTAAGATTTTAAATGATATTCCATTCGTTCTAATATATTTATCATCTTATATGTTTGTATAAATTTTTTGACAATTAAATATTTTTATCAAATGTTTATGAATATCTTTAAGTTCCTCGAATTAACTTCTCATCATAAATATTTAAGAGGAGAGAGAAGAAAACAAATTCAAGGATGATGAATTGATATGTTAGACCCATAATAATTGGGATTGAAATATTTTAAATATTTAGATAGATAAATTATAAATCTCAATAATGCAAATCATTCATCTTAAATAATATAACATTTTTATTTAAATATCTTAATATGAATTTGACAATATAACTGGCTATTTTAGAGCAAGCAAAGGTTCTAATTTCTGACAAGTCTCATGATACCAGGATAAGTTGTACTACTAGTTTAACAAAACTGATGTAAAATGCTGAACTAAACAAGGCTTGATTAACACTGTAGTACAAATATCACAGTAAAAACAGCCAATAAAAAACAGAATAAAGTTGAGAAAGATCCCCTACTTTTATGTAATTGCAACATACTACAAACTAGAGTGTCTTTTACATAACAATTAATTTTAAAATAATGCATGTGTCTATCTTTCTACTAAAATGGCGTGTTGTTCCATAAATTACAACCCTTTAACCAAAACTCACAAGTTTAATAGTGTCACTATAGTGTTCAGTGGCGTCCAACTTCTTTGATATATATATATATATATATATAGACGATATCGATGGTTCTTCCATTCCTTCCTCACAGAATTAGAATTTCTGAAGTTTTTCAGACTTGGAAGAAGAATTTTCAATGGAAGTAACAAACAAGTATATAGTAATTAAACATCACATTGATGGAGCACCACAAGAATATGATTTTGAGCTGAAGACTGAAGCATTTTCTTTATCAGCCGAGCCCGGAAAAAATGAAGTTATCGTGAAAAATCTTTACTTATCAATCGACCCTTATCAATTAAACCGGATGAAGAACCAATCTTCCGGTCAGCGAGCCATGGATTTTGCAGGCGCCATTATCCCTGGCAAGGTAAGTTGAAAACTAGCTACTTTTATTGAATAATGGGATACATATATATATATTTTTGATGAAGACAAGAGATGAATGCATATCATTCGTCAGCAACATGTGGTTCTTATAGAATTTTTTTTTTTATTTTTGGGAAAAGCCCATTACTACTTTTGGTGTTGGGAGAGTTATTGCTTCAGGAAACAGTGAATTTAACAAGGATGAATTGGTTTCCGGGATCCTGAGCTGGGGAGAATACAGCATTGTAAAAGAAGTTGGAGGAATGTTGAGGAAAGTGGATACAATGGGATTTCCCATTTCTTACCATGTTGGAATTCTAGGTAATTAAGCACTGTTCAATTGTTCATTTTAAAAGTTACTTATTTGATCATTGATCTGATCTGATGTTTAATATATAATGCAGGATTTAGCGGGCTTACAGCTTATGCTGGATTTTTTGAGGTGTGTAAACCCAAGAAAGGGGAAAAAGTCTTTGTCTCTGCTGCTTCAGGATCTGTGGGAAGTTTAGTTGGACAGTATGCGAAGCTCTTTGGATGCTATGTTGTTGGCTGTGCTGGTAGCCCCAAAAAGGTCGACCCTGTCTTTGTAACTTCAGTTTATTCAATATATATACATATATATATTGTCTTTGTGTATTAATTCTTACTCTACTTCTTACACTACTTGAATAGCTTATTTTAAGATGACGCGTGTTTGTGAATATATATGTATAATAGGTAGACTTGCTGAAGCAGAAGCTTGGTTTTGACGAGGCATTCAATTACAAGGAAGAAACTGATCTCAAGGCCACTCTTAAAAGGTTCATTCCTCCCCCGTTTCTTGGCTATCAGCAATTCAGAAATTCGAGTTCTTGCTTAGTACATACTTATAGAAAAAAAAAAAAAAAAAAAAAATTCACCTCTCCTCTCGAACATGACCGACGGGTTAGGAGAAACGTTTTACCACCTAAACTGTACTTCGTTAATTGCACTTGGCTGTCTTCGAATGGTTTCTTTAATTAGTTGCATTGGTGTAGGTATTTTCCTGATGGAATCGACATATATTTCGATAATGTGGGAGCAGAGATGCTAGAAGCAGCTATCGAAAACATGAAGCCATTTACGGCAGAGTAGCTGCTTGTGGTGTTATAGCTGAATATACGGACAAAGGAAGGCGTGTTTCTCTGGATATGGTACATGTTGTCTACAAGAGCATTACAATTCAAGGGTTTTTAGTTGGTGATCAGATGAATGTCTACAGGAATTTTCTTTCAGCTACAATTGAACCTCTCAGGACTGGAAAACTGCATGTTCTTGAAGACATCTCTCGTGGAGTGGAAAGCATACCATCCGCTTTTGTTGGACTTTTCCGCGGTGATAATGTTGGGAAAAAATTGGTTCAAGTTGCAGAAGATTGAAACTCTCTGTACTAATCATTCTGTTTGAGTTTTTTGTTGAACAAATCTTTAAGTATTGTCTACTCACTCGTAATACTGAGTGAATATTATTGGAAAAATTTATTACAAATACTAAAATAAAAATAACTTTAATAAAACTTTGATACAAGCATTTCTGCTCTTAAAGAGTTAATTTGCCTGCACTACAAATAGTTGTTGAATAGTTTCACGACAAATACAATTTTTAAAAATCACTAGAACCATACGAAACATTCAAGAGTAAATAAGAGATTAAGAATAATAAGGAGATTAAAATCTAATTTACGTATTGTATAGATATCATTTGTGCCTTTGATAGAGTTTCGTATTTATGGGCTCATCAAAACACGCCATCAAAAGTTATCTTACTTAATTGACGATCTCACGAAATAATTTGCACCCTTTCAGATAAATATTCATGAACTTTGAATACTATTCGAATGAAAAGGTACTATATTTTCATGTGAATTTGCATCAATTCATCACAAGAAAAATTATAAATATTTTAAGTCAAAATTTTCAACACTTAATTGAGTGTTAAATAATTTCCAAACAAGTCTCAAACTAATTTTAAAAGCTACCTTCAAAAACAAATCAAAAGGCACCATTTTCTAACTCTGACTTTTGGAGAGGACGCAAACTTTAAGTCCACTCACAAGTCCGAAACATTAATGGAATTTTTGTTTCATGGTTAAAATATTTGTTTCTAACATATACGACAATTGTTAAAATAATTGAAAAATTATAGATATCATTACTTTTTAATTGTCTAAGTTTGGAATACTCACTCTAAAGTGGATAGTAAAAAAAATCTTCCAATTCAACTATAAAACTTTTAAGTTGTAGTTGGTACTAATAATAATATTTGAAGTGCAACAAAATAAAATATCGCAATTAGTGTTCAATTGATCTCTTATCATCCAATCAAGAAAATAACTGGGTTTTACAATACAATTTAGAGGGCTAGAGCTTGATAAGAATCCACATTGTGTGGATAACCAGTCTTGTCTAGACCAGATCTCTGAAATGGACTATAGATAGAAGTACCGTAAGGAGTAAATCTTAACTATTCATTTCATAATGTAAAGTGAATGTGACAGCGGTTGAAATGATTAAAAAATATATATATATATATATTACTATTTTTAATAATCTAATAGTTAATAATACTCATACCACTGTAAAGTTCACTATTTGGTTACCGTTTAATACTATTCGGTTAAAGCCTTCAATCATGAGAGAGGGATGTGTGGGCAATATATGCATCCTTAATATCAGATGGGCTTCGGAATTGATGGCCGACCAAACCTTTTTACAAATTTGTCCACAAGTAGGCCGTGTTGCTCTATTTCTTCCAAGTCATGATTTTCCATATAAGTGGTGGGTCTCGTGAACTTTGGATTTCTCTTACAAGAGGTGGGCCTCGTGAATTGCAGATTTTTCTTGGCGGTTTACCAAATACAATCCATACATGTTTGTAGTTGAATTTCAGGGTCAGTTGTCTCAAGCCTCAACAACCGCGAACCCAACCACCATGACCTTGGATGCCATTTATTTTCGGGAATTAGTCCCTGAATTTTTTTACTTTTGTTGATTTAGTCTCCTAACTTTTTTTGTAGCCAACTTAATTCTCAAACTTTTTTCTTTTAACTAGGTCCTTGTGTGGCGGAGCCACCCAAATTTTTTTTTTTTTTTTTTTTTAATGGATTCATCAATGCCAAGTTCAAGGGCATAATAGGAACTTTACTAAAGTCTCCTACATAAAAAACAGAAGATCTTGTCAATTTGGTTCATTAAGGATTGATTTTTGCTTGGGGAAATTGGGGGAAAAATTAGGGCTGCAATAATCATCAAAGATGCATAAGATTTGTTAAGAGAGAATGTTGGTAAGGGCTTGGATTGTTGAATTCTTACAGAATTACGAAAATTATTCTCAATTTTAGCAACAAATTATAGATTTGTAGGAAAAGAAGATGTATTCTTCAAGCAAATTTAGAGAAGAAGTTTAGCACTACAATGGTGATGATATTGTGTTTTGCAGGTATGGTGAACATTACAGTATTGTTACTTCTTGGATAGAAATCAACCCAGCAACGATGTGTTAGTCATAGTTGCCATGGATATGGAGTATTGATGTTCCTTATTTATTTATTTATTAGTTTTTGCAGATTAGTAGTTAATGACAATATTATTATTGAAATTAGCTATATCTAAACTCTCTTAATCAAAGGCCCAAAAATAAAGAAATGGTATAATGATTCTACTTATCATGAGTTGGATAATGGTATTTGTATTACTATTTGAATTTGCAAGAAAAGGCCAAAGTGCTCCAGATTTCATAACATTAGAATAAATCGTGTAGGTTAATGAGGTGCCTTTATGGCCTAAAAAGATGTATGAAAATGTTGAATAAAAGTTGGATTCAATCTTACTAATTTGTATTCAATTCTATGTATTGTAAGTTATTGTGATTGTAGTTTTTGGATGGTGTTTGCTAAATGGATGTTATCCATAATTGCCCAAAATTTTGGACAAAATTATGCAATTTCTGGACATTATTTAAGGCATAAACTGTCCAGATTTAGGCCAATTTTTTGTTCAAATTTTGTGCAAAAATTTAGACAATTTTCTATATAGTTTACAAGTATTGTGTAGACACCTCAAAATCTGTAACAAAGTATACCTCTTACATACTTTGGTGGAAGATTGCACTAATTGTTGAAGATTTGAAGTTCTTGATACAAGCTCTCGTTAATCAATTGTGAAATTTCCTCAGTTTTGTAGTATTACCTGAACCTACTTGGTTTCCTCAATTTCTCCAGGAGCAAACTGATGGGCTATTCTGTTTTTTATGTAGGAGGCTTGAGTGAAGTTCCTATTATGCCCATGAACTGGGCTACTGTTCCAAAAAAAAAAAAAAAGTTTTAAGGTGGTTCGGCTACAGAAAGGACCATTCTGACTAAAAGAAAAAAGTTTGAGGACTAACTTGGCTACAAAAAAAGTTGAAGGACTAAATCGGCGAAAGAAAAAAAGTTGAGGGACTAATTTAGCGATTTTCCCTTTATTTTCCTTCAATCAAAAGGGTACACATAGAAAATAGAAAACAATTAATGACACCTATTATTGATTATTGAGGAAGAATGTCTAAATCTAGTTACTTATTGACTAAATAACATTTATGATTTACCACCCAACCGATTGGGATTAACTTTGTAGTGAAGCTAGTTAGACTAGTTAATAGCGTAGCTTAAAAATTCAGAAAAGTACAAAAAAAAAACTCAGGTTGAATTGTACTAAAGTGACTTGATTCAATAAATTTATGAGTGGTTCAATGAATATTGACTTTTAAATTTGATTCAATAAATTTAGAAGATAATCACAAATTTTTTTTCGAATCGAGTTTATTTAATACTCATAAATAGAAAAATTGTTAACAAAACTTTTCAAACCTAAATTTTTTGGATTAATAATGAATAATATGCAAAAGGATGATATAAAAAATCTAAATTAAAATATTTGATCTAAATGTTAGCATAAATTTATTCTTAATAGATGAAATAATAAATGCACATACCTTATACTTTCAACTTATAAATTTTTAATTCAGTAAACTCAATCAAATTTTTAAATATACTTAACAATACGAATTGAGTTTGAGTTTCAAGTTTTCAAACATTAATTAAAAGAGACGAATTGAAACTTCAAATTACTTGTACTTCTAGTTTATGTCTAGTATAATTTAAAAAAGAAAAAGAAAAAATTGTAAATATGATGTTCATAGGTTATCATTATTGTATTTAAAATTTAAAAAAATTCTATAATCCTTTCTAGATAATCATTATCTTAGTTTTAAAAATTTATACCGTATAAACTTTTAAAATATATAATATTGTACTATACAAATATTTAAAGTATAAGAGAATAATTTTCTAAAAAAAAACGTAATATACCCCACTCAATGCAAGAAGAACCTTGTACGAGAAATTTAAAACGTACCAAGTCATGTAACTTTTTTTTGGATCAAAATAGAGTTTCGTGAATTCAATACGCCTAAGAAGGGCTACGATCCTCAAAACTTGAGTCGGAGAGGTAAAACCAACTAACTCAAATGTTAATTGGTTAAGTAACTGACTGGTAACTGGTTTCTGGAAACAAAAGCCGGCCACATGAAATTACCCGCCTTTTTTCCAACTTCCGATGATTCAAAAAGTAATTGTTGCAGAAAAATGCAGAACTCTCAACCAATTCAAACAACTCCATGCCCACTTTCTCAAGCTCTACATCCCGGAGAACTATCCATCCACCATCGCCCCACTTCTCTCATTCGCCGCCACGTCCAACAATCCCTCTTTCTTTTCCTATGCGCGGAACATTTTTCAGAACCTTCCGTACAAGAGCACCTTCTTGTACAATACGATGATCAGAGGTTATGTACAGTCACATTTAGCAGTTCCCTCAATTTTATGCTATAAAAGTATGCTAAATGATGGGTTTATGGTGAATAATTATACGTTTACGCCTTTGATTAAGGCTTGTTCTGTGGTTTCGCAGGAGATTAAACATATGGGTCTTTTGGTTCATGCCCATGTGGAAAAATTATGTTTAGTTCACGACCCGTTTATTGTTTGCTCGTTGATCGAGTTTTATTCGGTAATTCTTGATCTGGGTAATGCGCGAAAGCTGTTCGATGAAATGCCCCAGAGGGATGTGGTTTTGTGGACTACGATGATTGATGGGTATGGAAAAGTAGGTGATGTGGGAGAAGCGACGGAGCTGTTTGAACAAATGTCTGAAAGGAATGTGATATCTTGGAGTGCAATAATGGCAACTTATTCGCGGGTCAGTGACTTTAAGGAAGTGCTTTTGTTGTATACGCGTATGGAGGAAGCTGGTGTGAAGCCTAATGAGTCGGTGCTGGTGAGTGTTCTTACGGCTTGTGGTCATCTTGGTGTTCTATCTCAAGGCTTGTGGATACACTCATATGCCAAAAGGTGTGGATTTGAGGATAACAAAATATTAGCCACGGCATCGGTTGATATGTATTCAAAATGTGGTTGGGTGGAAATGGCTTTTTCTGTTTTTGGGGGGATTGTTAACAAAGATAGTGGAGCATGGAATGCTATAATTTCTGGGTTTGCAATGAATGGTTATGCTACTAAATCACTTGAACTGTTTGATCAAATGGTGCTTAGCGGGACTCAACCCTCTGAGGCCACATTTGTTGCGGTCCTCAGTGCTTGTACACATGCAAGATTGGTTGACAAAGGCCTCGTGTTATTTGAACAAATGGCTAGTGTAAATCTATAAGGTTGAACCTAGGCTTGA